>CABHPP010144593.1:44261-65518 GCA_902168425.1 Peromyscus attwateri | reverse complement strand
TTTCTTTCTTTCTTTTCTTTTCTTTTTTTTTTTTTTGTTTCTGAAAAGACAAGGGTCTTACTATTTAGCCCATTCTAGTCCAAGCTCTGAATCTTTAGGCTGGTATCATAAACCTTAACCATCAAATGTCATCTCTAAAGCCTGATAAAGAGAATGGTCAAAGGAAAGGACTATTTATTTCTGTAACCTTATAATATCATCTGGAATAGCATTTATATTTGTTTTCCAAGGAATTTGGATATTTCTTTACAGATCAATTTACAAGTGATATCCTTTTTCATGGTTTTAAATGTCTTATTCTAAAAAGTATATTTGAGCTGTGCTGTTAACATTATTTTCCTGTTATAGCTGAAGTTGAAAATCTTTGTTTTCCTTATCAATATTGCCTAAATTTTATAATTTAGTTTTTGCATATCTAAAAAGATCACATATCCTTTTTCTTTTGCTATTTATCATCTTTTATTCTCCATACTTCCTTTCTCTATTAATTTTACATCTAAAAAGCTAAAATTTTCTTATGAAAACCTACAAATTGTTTTACTTTTTATAAAATTACTCTAAAAATACATTTTAAAATAAGTCTACGTTTCTTTAAGAGTACACAAATACTTTTGTGTGGTAATAGCTATTGTTCAACTCATTAGAATATATACTCATTATTTTAAAATAGTATGTGCATTGAGCAATTCTTGTCTTAGTTAGGGTTTCTATTGCTATGATAAAATACCATAACTAAAAGCAACATGGGAAAACATGATTTTGTTTCATCATTTGTGTCCAGATCATAGTTCTTCATGAAGGGAAATCAGTGCAGGAACCTAGGAGCTGGAATTGGAAAAGAGACCATGGCAGGATGGTCTGCATACTGGTGTGCTCCTCATGGCTTATTCAGACTGTATTATTATACCATCCAGTACAACCTGCCTAGGTATGGCACCACCCATAGTGGGATGGTCCCTCCCACATCAATCATCAATCAAAACACAAAATTAAATTAATAATAATAATCATACTACTACTAATGATGATGATAATACAAGCTTGCCTACAGGGCAATCCTATGAAGCCATTTTCTCAATAATATTCCTTCTTCTTAGATTACTCTAATTTGTATCATTATATAAAAGCTAGCCAGTACATGTAGCAATTAATAACTTTTTTTCTTTTTTCTACTTTTTTTTTTTTGGAGACAAGGTTTCTCTGTGTAGCTTTCTTTGCACCTTTCCTAGAACTCACTCTGTAGCCCAGGCTGGCCTCAAATTCACAGAGATCCGCCTCTCTGCCTCCCAAGTGCTGGGATTTAAGGTGTGTGTCACCACTGCCCAGCGCAATTAATAACTTTTAAGAAAAAATAAGTTACTTTAATTTTTCTTTTTTTTTTTTTTACTAAATAAATCATTATTTAGTTCTCATCTTGCGATCCTAAAACTGATTAGAACCAATCAAGTATTGTTTTCCAGTGAGAGCAGCATTGACATTTTTAGGATAAGGCCCTGGGGACATACATTCTGAATCTCTATTGCATGTTAAGAAACTAATTTTGAATCATAGGTAATGGATAGACAAAAGTAAAGGTAAAATGAAAAATACATTTTTTCATGAGTCTTCTCAGTGTCAATTCTTTTTGAGACAAATTAAAGAAATAAGTACTGTTATAAGATGCTATAAGATTAACTTTAAATAAAATAATAACATTCTCCTTTTCTGAGTTTGTAAGCTGTTTTGTGTTCTAGTATAAGATTCTGTATTTAATCCAAATACCACCAGTTGAGGTCCCAACAGTTGAATTCATCATACACTATCAGATATAAACAAATTTCAAAATGTGTACTCTGGCCTACTATACATCATACAGTTTGAGCTAATACACGAGGTCAGCAACTTGTCTGCAAAGAGGTCTGAATCCTTCCACTCTGCTCTGTAACCACAATCCTGTGATTCATATTTTCATTGACAATGTCAAGGTATTATTGGTAGGGGTAGATGCTTTAAATTGTAGCTCCTCATTCAAAACATTATATGCTAAGATGTGTGGTGATATTGTGTCCCTCAATACATTGTGCACCCTAATAAACTTATCTGGTGTCAGAGGACAGAACAAGCCACTAGATAGACCATAGAGGCCAGAAAATGGTGGCACACACACCTTTAATCCTAGCATTCTGGAGGCAGAGATCCATATGGATCTCTGTGAGTTCAAAGCCACACTGGAAACAGCCAGGCATGATGACACACACCTTTAATCCCAGGAAGTGATAGCAGCAAGCAGAAAGGTTTATAAGGCCTGAGAACCAGGAACTAGACTCTGTTAAGCTTTTAAGCTTTTGAACAACAGTTCATCTGAGATCCATTCGGATGAGGACACAGAGGCTTCCAGTTTGAGGAAACGAGATCAGCTGAAGAATTGGCGAGGTGAGGTTAGCTGTGGCTGGTTCTGTTTCTCTCATCTTTCAGCGTTCACCCCAATACCTGGCTTCCGGGTTTGTTTTTATTAATAAGACCTTCTAATAATTTTTGCTACAAAGATGTTATTAATTTTCAGCAGAACATAGACTCTGAAGGGAGCTCAGGGGAAGACACTGTAACCCAGACCAGAGATAAAAAGTTACCTTTCCACTATGGCCTCTTTTTGCTTTCATTTGTATTTCTTCCCTTTTGAGACTCAAAACACTGAGTTCCTCACATATAATATATTGTTGTTCAAATCTTAAATAGACCAGAGCCATGTATTGGGGTAAAAGCTGAAAGATCAGAGAAGCAGAACAAGCCACAGCCACCACCTATTACCTCACCAACTCTACGAATCCTCTGACTGAAAGCCTCTGAGTCCTCACCCAGATGGGTCTCAGCTGAACTGCCTTAGTTCCTGTTTCCTCATGCCTTATATACCTTTCTCTGCCCTGCCATCACTTCCTGGGATTAAAGGTGTGTGTGCTTCCCAGTACTAGGATTAAAGGTGTGTGCCACCCCACTGTCTGGCTCTGTTTCCAGTGTGGCCTTGAACTCACAGAGATCCAAATGGATCTCTGCCTCCAGAGTGACAGGATTAAGGGTGTGTGCCACCACTGTCTGGCCTCTATGTCTAATCTAGTGGCTGGCTCTGTCCTCTGATCCTTTGGCAAGCTTTATTGGGGTACACAATATATCACCACAATATATTTACATTTACATTTGTCCACTTATATGTGTATATAACAATAATAATTAAATAATAAGGCAATTGGTTTGAGATGAGGGGCTCATGGGAGTGAAAAATGATGCAATTACAGTTCTCAGATAAGAAATTCTCAAAAAATGTACCATATACATTTTACATTTCAAAGAGAATGTGGTTTTTCATACTGTGCACTTGACATTTTTATATTCTTCATTTCATTCAAAATCACCAACACTAAGTATATCTACTGATCCACTGTATGGATACAAACCTAATTTGGTTCCTTTCTGTTTGTTAATAATAACATGTCCTTTGTCTTATACATTTCCTTATATTTTTGTTTATAATATACAGTTTTCTTATCTACCAAAAAACATGGGCATCGAAAGGAACAATCGTCACTTATCTATCAACTATATTGAAATATACCGTAGAACAAAATAGTTGGATTTTCCCTCTCTTGTTGAATACCTTCTTTTATGTTTTTCCTATAGAAACCTGGTGACACATCTATCTCACCTGTGCATCTTACCTTCTCATTTGTACCCACACTTTTTCCTTGGTCAACTTTAGACACTTTATATTTGAGAGCAACAGCATTTCATTAATTTCCTAATATAACTGTTTCTAGATAATAGAGAAATGGAGGAAATGAAAGTGAATTTTACTAAGAATATTTGAATAGTTCTTTCCTGTACTTTTAAGGCTATTCTTTTCTTTGCAAAGTATTATCTAGGGGCATATTAGTGACATTTGTCTATCTAATGTACTCATCATTAATTTTCGGTAAAAATCTATAGGTATTGCAAGGATAAAAGACAATTTGCACATGCATTATATTCTGGCTAAATGTGAGCTTGATTTCCCCTATGTACTTATAAACTGGATTTGATGAGTTTATACTTACAATGTTTCATATTACAACTTATAACCATATATAAAAGGCCGAACCAACCATAGAAAATACTCCTGACATTATCTAACAAAATGAATTCAAGTTATATTCCAAACCACTGTGTTGCATTGTACTTAAGCTTCATCTTGAAACACTATAGTAGTGTCCAATCTCGCAGAGATACTCTTTCAACCTACCCAGGTAGGACGTTCTTCTTTGTCTCCTCATAGTGCATGCACAGAGAAGTTAGCTGCATGGCTTTGTTAGTGTCTCTGTCCCAGAGGCTCTTACTCCAGAGAATAAGAAAATGAGGCTATCAGAAAAATGAGAGTCTATATTCCTGTGGGAGATACATTCAAAGAAGTGCTTATCTCTATATGAAGAATATATCTATAGCATTGCCTTCAATACAGTGTTTTTACAGAGGGTCTGATAACTTCTTTTAAGGTGAAAGAAATGACATTTCTTTTAAAATTATTAATAATTAATTAATTTTCCCGGTGCAATCACAGTTTCCCTTCCCTCTCTTCTGTCCTCCCTGTTCCTCTTCCCCAAACCTCCACACCTCTGCTGTACCCCTTGCATCCACTCCTTCTTTCTCTTCAGAAAAGTGCAGTCCTCCCATGGATATCAGCCAGTCATAGCATAGCAAGTTGCAGTAAAACTAGGAACCTCTTCTCCTCTCAAGGCTGGACAAGGCAACCCAATAGGAGGAAAGGGTCCCAAAAGCAGGCAACAGAGTTAGAGACAGTCCCTGATACCTCTGTTAGGAATCCCACAAGAAGACCAAGCTACACAGCTGTAACATATGTGCAGAGGGCCTAGGTCAGCCCCAGGCAAATTCTCTGGTTGTCAGTTCAGTATCTGTGAGCCCCTATGAGCCCAGGTTAGTTGATTCTGTTGGCTGTTTTTGTGGTGTCCTTGACCTCTCTGGCTCCCATAATCATTCCTACCCCCTCTTCCACAGGATTCTCTGAGGTTCACCTAAGGCTTGGCTATGTGTTGTCACATCTGTTTCCCTCAATTACTGTTAGAAGCCTCTCTCATGACAAATGGGTTAGGCAACGATCTGTGAATATAGTCGAATGAGTATAGCATGAGTACAGCATCTAATTCTTGGAAGAATTTATTGTCCACAATTCTTTATGTACAAAATATTTGGTAAATCCCTGGACACACACACACACACACACACACACACACACACACACACACACACACACACTGGATTTCAATCATACAAATAGAAATTTTGGTATGACCATAAAATGAATGGGACAGAAAGACATTGTTTTTCTTTTTTTTTCTTTTCTTTTTTTTTGGTGGGAGGGGGTGTTGAGACAGGGTTTCTCCGTGTAGTTTTGGTGCCTGTCCTGGATCTCACTCTGTAGACCAGGTTGGTCTCGAACTCACAGAGATCTGCCTGGCTCTGCCTCCCGAGGACTGGAATTAAAGATGTGTGCCACCTGGCTGACATTGTTTTTCTTTATGCTTTCTCACCTTTTGTTTTATAGTGTGATATAAAGTAAGTATTAAATTACTAATAATTAATAGATGTCATTTGATAGAGGGGTATGAAAAGTGCAAACTATAGTTGTTTATCTATAGCAACTATAGTTTATCTATTAATAGTTGGGAACCTATACATTTTATGCAGTGAGCACTGCATATATTTCATTTGGTGGCCTAGTTTTATATGATATGAGGAAGAATAAAGGGGCAGGCAAAAGGACACATGGGGTATGACAAAAATGAAAAGATCTCAGTGATGGAGGCTGCAAGGGGGTGACTAGGCTAGCAGGGGTCAAGGAGGAGGGCAGGGAGGAGAGCCACAAGAGCACATGTTGTGAGAAAACGTCATAATGGTATCTAGCAAGATTCAAAAAAACAACAAAAAGCTTTGATATTTTGAATTCAAAGCTGTACATGCCCATAAGTAAAAAGTCATGATTCAGTCCATGGTGTACCTTACATTTCCTCACAGCTGTATCTCATCACAAAATTTGTGACATTGTTTATATGACAAAAATGTAGTAAAGATCAGGCTTTATCACACTGCTGCTCAGACTGGTAAAAACAGTGAATTGTAACTTTATGTAAAATGAAAGTAAATTGGCATTATTAGTGAGCGGGTGCATGCCTGAAAACACCGTACTATCTTACTCTTAGGGACTTTCAAAACCCCCCATACATTTAACTTTCAAGAGAATAGAGAGTCCCCAGAGCTGCAGAGCCTCCTTGCTAGCTGAGGCACCTCCTACCACTATTTATTCTTAATGTAATTATGTAATGAAGCACAGAAATGACGTCTAATCTCAACTAAAGAAGCTATCATAGTGCACAGTGTTAAATTGATTAAAATACTATCAGCAACAACAATATACCATTATCACAAAATAAAACAAAACAAAACAACCTTTCTGCCTGGGAGAGGGAGAGGAGGCTAATGATTCATTTGTCTAAATTCGAGTCTAAAAGAAAATTTCCTGGGTTACTTATCCTTTAGTAGAAAATATTTTATTAACTGCCTTTCTTTTACTAGTTTTTTCTGCTACCATTACCTGCACGCTGTTTCTTATTTAAAGCCATTCTAGAGAACGAAAGGATGAAGAGAAGGAATTGTTGAGTGCCCAACACCTTGATTTACAGAGAAGCAGCACCTCAGGCCGGTGGTGTTTACAGTGGAATCATTTCAACACAAAGTGAAACTCTGTACACAATGACCTGTAGGGTTTGTAGTGATGTGCCTAGGATCACTGAAGGAAACAAGGACATTTGTATAATCTTGATTACTAACAAGTAGGAAGGCATGGAATAACAATCTGCGCTATTGTTCCTGGCCAGGTTACCAAACTCATACTTTACATTCTCCCAGCAACATGATGCTCTTGCCACATTGGTGTTCTGACAGCTAATAGAACACTTGGAATTTTGTACTTTCCTTGTTTTGTGCACCTGATTTTATTTGCCAGGAACACTCATTCTCTACAGTCATAACCTCTGCTAACTTCCTCATGTCATCATGCATACTTTTTCATTAATCTCTACACTACAGCAGAAGCTCCACAAAGAATGAAACTTTTGTGTCCAGGGATATACAGATCCTACACTTTCCTTAAGGTCCTGATGTATGGGGAAGGAATACAGTTCCTCCCTTAGAACCACGAAAATGGTTCTGAAAGTAAATTGGCATTATTAGTGAGCGGGTGCATGCCTGAAAACACCGTACTATCTTACTCTTAGGGACTTTCAAAACCCCCCATACCTTTAACTTTCAAGAGAATAGAGAGTCCCCAGAGCTGCAGAGCCTCCTTGCTAGCTGAGGCACCTCCTACCACTATTTATTCTTAATGTTCTAATTCTAGAGCCAGTAATGGACTAGGGCCAGGGACTTGGTAGAGCTTTGACTTCAGATCCTGAGATTCCAACTCTTCCTACCATAAGGGGCTATGATTTTCAGTTCCAAGGTCACTGAGTGCTTGGTCTCTATATCCTTGAGATTGCAGAGTAACAGGCCAATGGAAAACACCCTGCTCTTGGACTGACCGGAGCTCTGAGTCTTGGAAATCCCCTATCTGGAGATGCAGATTTAAGAGACAAAAAATGTTTCGGAGTCAAGGCTCTCGGTACTTCTTACTGCACTGTACTTTTCCACTAGTTCACTGCACATGCTTACAATATTCTAAAAAGGCCTGCCCTTCCATCTAGCCCTCTGCTGTCTCTATTTCTGCTCAGAGATAGCCATCATTCTATGTCTTTCTCCCATAAGTCTCTTGTGTGAGGTTTGTTGCCTCGTGTGGCTTTGTGGTATTCCTTGGCTGCCAACTGCCAAGATGCCCTTGGACCCAGAAAACCCCATACAGAGATATTCTATGTTCCCCTTGTGCAACATTGTTTGATTTTGTGTGTGAAACACTTGTTGTTGTTCTTTCCTGTTATTTTTTTGGTGGTAGTGTAGTTGTACTTCTTAATAAACGTGCTTGGCATAAGACAACGGTTTGTGCAAGATCTTCTGATCCCAGTTTTCCACCTTCCTTATCTTCTCATCTCCTGGCCCTCCTACTTAGGATCCTGTCACTGAAGAATGGCCTCTGGTCCATGTCCCTTTTGTTTATGATTTCATCATAAGAACCTAAAATAATACTTTGTACACAATAAATACAGAAGTAGCTTAGAAGTAGTTTAGGGTGAAAATAACCTAAGGGATATTGACTTTTTAAAGAGGATTTTGTCTTTGAAAAATGTTTGTTTTTATGTGTATGGATGTTTTGCCTGCATGCAGGTATATGTACCACATGTGTGCAATGCCCACCTTCACAAGAAGGCATCAGATCCTCTGGAACTGTAGTTACACATAGTTTGAATCCCTGTTTGTGGTGGGAATTAAACCCAGGTCTTCAGGAAGAGCAGCAAGTTTTGTTAACTTCTTAGCTCCTTCTCTAGCCCCCGGAGTAGTTTTTATTATGTAGATGACAAAATTAATCAACAACCAGTATTCACTCACCATGTTCCTATTAGATATAGCTGCTGAAATGTCATTCCTTTAAATTTTAGTTAACTCTTCATGGTCTAATTTCATATCAAAGAGAAAAGATTGTGATTAGTTTTATTGTAATTATGAAATAGCATTAACAATCATTTACTAAATTAAAATATTCATTTAACAATATTTTACTTGTTTTTATAATTTAACAGATTTTATTTTCTATGAAATTTCTATAAAAGTTGTTTTCATAGTTTTGATTTGCTTTATTTTTCAGAAAAATGTGGGTTATAGGTAGGTTTTGAATTTGAGACACGAAATGTGAGCTGTGTCTCTATCTGTTGTGATGTCTTACTTGGTAAATAGAGTTGTTTGTTTTGAAATGTATGTTTTTGTTTGTTTTTATACCATAATGATGAAATTATCAGAATTAACTTTGGTACAAAAGATGGTATTTCAGAGAGTACAACAGATTTGTCTCCTACATTAAGTAATCAACCAAGAGACATCTGTTCTTACAACCATGTCACTGATTGGTAGAGTTGTAAAGTGGTCTGCCCAGGTGTATTAGTTACTTTCCTTTTGCTGTGATAAAACAGTATGATCTGAAAAGACTTCAAGAAGGAACAAGTTACTTGGCCTTATGGCTCCAGAGGGGTTAGACTCCATCTTGGCAGGAAGGTATGGCAGCAAAATGGCTGCAGAATAGAAGCTGGGAGCTGATGTCTTCAAAGATAAACACAAAACAGAGAGAGCAAACTGGAAGCAGCCCAAGGCTTTTAAAATCAAAGGCCTGCTCAACCATCCCATTCCCTTATGTTCTCATCCCCCATCTCCTACCCTCTATTTTACTCCTCACTCACCCCTAGTTTACTCATGGAGATCCCAACTATTTCCCCTTTCCAAAGCGATCCATTCATCCCTCTACACAGCAAGATAGTTATGTAGCTAGATCTGATTAAGGGACCCCCAGGCAGTAGGATCAGAATCCATCCCTGGTACATGAGCTGGCTTTTTGGAGCCCATTACCTATGCTGGAACACCGTGGAACATTCTTGATGCAGGAGGAGGGGCTTGGACCAGCCTCAAATGAATGTACCAGGCTATGCTGACTCCCCATGAGAGGCCTTGACTTGGAGGAGGTGGGAATGGGGGGTGAGTTGTGAGGGAAGGCTGGGTGGGGGGCCAGGAGGAGGGAAGAGAAGGGGATCTGTGATTGGTATGTAAAATGAATAAAAAATTTTCTTAATGAAAAAAATCAAAGGCCTGACCCAGTAACTTACTTCCTCCAAACAGCCTCAAAAGCATCACTGACTGGGGACCAAGTGTTCAAATGCCCAAGACTAGGGAGACATTCTTATTCAAACCACTTTGCCAGGGTATTGAATCAAGCATCCTGTATAAGCACAGAGAAGTTATTCTTTGTATTTTCCAGTGAATTCCAGTGTTGATTCAGATTAAAGGAGAATCTGTATTTACTCTACAGTGTTTTTTTTGCATTTTTATTTGAATGATTTAAGTTTGTAAAGTTTCCTTATCTGAGTTCTAATTATCAAGCTCTTGAAATAAAAACGTATGTCTTCTCCCACAGGATGTGCTAAATTGCAATGAGACACTGTTATTAATCTGTTATTCCCTTCTGAGTTATTATGTGTGAAAACTTCATGCTAGACAAATTAAATAAAGTAATTATGTTAAGTAATTTAGAGAGTTTATAACTTCAGAAAATTATAATGCCATTAATTAAATATATATTTGGTACAACTCCAAATCTGTTTATCTTGATAAAAGTAAACATCAGGTAAATCACTGAAAAATAAATAAAAATAAAAACACAAAATGATGTCTAGAAATAAAAATACATATCAACATAGCTAAGATATTTGAACGCTGTGATTTTTCTTTTTTTGTCATTAAGAAATTTTCTATTTATTTTCCATACCAAACCTAAATCCCCCTCTCCTCCCACTTCTCTCTCCCCAGCTTTCCCCCCACAACCCACCCCCATGCCCACTTCCTCCAAGGCAAGGCCTCCTTTGGGGAGTGAGAAGAGCCTGGTACATTCAGTTGAGACAGGTCCAAGCCCCTCCGCCTGCACCAAAGCTGTGTAAGGTGTCCCACCATAGGTACTGGGCTCCAAAAAGCCCACTCATACTCCAGGGATAGATCCTGATCTCACTACCAGGGGGCCCTTTAAGCAGGTCAAGCTATACAACTCTCTTGCCTATACAGAGGGCCTAGTCCAGTCCCATGGAGGCTCCACAGCTGTTGGTCCATAGTTCATGAGTTCCCACTAGTTTGGTTTGGTTGTCTCTGTTCATTTCCCCATCATAATCTTGATGCCTCTTGCTCGTAGAATCCCTATTCTCTCTCTTCAACTGGACTCCTGGAGGTCAGCTAGTGCTTGGCTGTGAATCTCTGCATCTGTTTCCATTAGTTACTGGATGAAGGCTCTATGATGACACTTAGGGTATTCACCAAATTTGCATCTGATTACTGGAGTAGGCCAGTTCAGGAACCCTCTCCACTATTGCTACTAGTCTAAGATGGGGTCATCCTTGGGGATTCCTGGGATTGTTCCTAGCATCCTGTTTCTCCCTATCTCCATAATGTCTCCCTTTTTCAGGGTATTTCTTTCCTTGGTCTCTCCACTCCATTTCTTTTTCAGCTTGACCATCCTGTTCCCTTATGGTCTCATCCCTCATCTCCAAACCTCCATTGCCGCCCCCCTCAAAGAAGAATCTCAAATGGCCAGAAGTTAGTTAAGGAATTGCTTAACATCCTTAGTCATCAGGGAAATGCAAATCAAAATGACTCTGAGATACCATCTTACACCTGTCAGAATGGCTATGATCAAAAACAATGATAACAGCTAATGTTGGAGAGGATGTGGAGCAAGGAGAACACTCCTCTACTGTTGGTGGGAGTGCAAATTTGTACAGCCACTTTGGAAATTAGTATGGTGGTTTCTCAGAAAATTGGGAATCAATCTACCTCAAGACCCAGCTATACCACTCTTGGGCATATACCCAAGGAATGCTCAATCATACCACAAGGACACATGCTCAACTATGTTCATATCAGCATTATTTATAATAGCAAGAACGTGGAAACAACCCAGATGTCCTTCAACCACAGAATGGATAAAGAAAATATGGTACATAGACACAATGGATAACTACTCAGCAGAGAAAAACAATGACATCATGAAATTTGCAGGCAAATGGATGGAACTAGAAAATATCATCCTGAGTGAGGTAACTCAGACTCAGAAGAACAAACATGATGTGTACTCACTCATAAGTGGATACTAGATGTAAAGCAAATGATAACCAGACTACAACCCACAGCTCCAGAGAAGCTAGCTAACAAGGAGAACACTAAGAGGAACTCATGGATTGCCCAGGGAAGTGGTTATAGATGAGATCTCCTACATAAGATTATTTTGTGTGGGTGTGTATGTATACGTGGGGAGATGTTTGTACACATGTGTGCAGTGCTCTGTGAATGATGACTTTACATCTTGTTTTATTTTATTTTATTTGTTGTTTTAATGTGGTGTTCTCTTGTCACCAGCCTCATCTGAGAAAAAACCACGTTCTGTATCAAAGTCTTATTTCATGAATTGTGCTTCCCATCCAAAGCAGTGCTGGGATCAAACCTAGAGCTTCGTGTGTACTCGATAAGGACTTTACAAACTCAGGGACATCCTCAAACCCCAGATTTTATTTTAAAATAAAAGTCCACATGATGACAGGAGAAAAGAGGGGATGCTATGGTATGTCTCAACAGTATGTTCGAAGAATATCATATATTTAATTACCATTCATAGATTACATCTTTTACTCAGAATTTAGTTTTATATCCATTAGGTTCAGACATCCCATCCAAAGTAGGCATGTACTTAGTTTATTTTCTTAATGTCCTCTATGCTGTCACAGCCTCTCTGGACGTTATGGCTATTTGGGGAATATACTGGCCACTATTTTCTGCAATGCTACTCTATTGGGTTTCTTCTCAGTGTTTCTTATACTTGGATTAAAGTTCTAGGATTAAGTAAAGATATAAAAGCAGTGGGTAGCTATCTTGTTCACATCATGATAAATACCCCATTGTAGACTTGATTTATCACTGGTAGTGTTAATCTACTTCCTAGCTGAGTTAGTGTTTGTCATTTTTCTTCACTGTCATGTTGCACCTTTACATATTACACTATTTGGAGGGAAACCACTGGGATAAAGTCACATAAAGTGAGTTATCAGTTCAGTCCCCAAGGGCAGAGTATAGACACAATCCATAGGAATTCTCCTGTATGGAGCAATTGTCTATTTCTCATTACCTATAAAGTATGTAAACATTTATTTAACATAACATGGAATCTTATCATCTAGATAAGAAAGTACTTTAATTAAAATCTACATATTTACATTTTTCAACTGAAATTGTTGTGGCTTTGTCTGTGGAAAACCCTGTGAGTGGCCTCCAGTACTATTTCGATCTCTCAATCATGTTTTCTGTCATTCTCTCTTTCTGTCTCTCCTTGCTCCGCCCTTCCCTCTTTCCTCTCCTTATTCCCTATTGTCTTTCTTTTTCCCTTCTTTCTTATTTCTTTCATTACTACACTCCCTTCTCTCTTTCTCCTTCCTTTTCCCACTTTCTCTCTAATATTCAAGTTTACTTAACATTAAATACAAAATATTCAGTAGGTCATAAATAATTATTAATTGAAAGGGAAAAAGGAGAGCAAAATTGAGTGAGTGTGGGAGATGGTCCAATAGGAATTGTTAGGAAGAATAAGGGTAAATAGACTCTATATCAACGAATTAAAAAAAAAAGAACAAAAACCCCAATATCTGTGTGTTCTTGCAAACATTTCTTCCAAATTAGTTACCAGATTGCTAATGGTAGTTATTCACATGTATGTGTGTAGTTTACTGTTATAACCAGAAGAGTTTCTGTTTATTTTGTGTCTCAGTTCTGCTTCAGTCCTTGATCCGTTTTTTTGCCCAGGACTGACTTTAAACCTGTATGTCAGCCATCTGACTTTTTATTACACAGTGTTGAGTGATCATAACCTTGTCTTTATTAACCAAAGGTGTATGAAAGTTACATTGATTACTGGGTGGTAGTGTCGCATGCCTTTAATCCCAACCCCGGGGAAGGCAGAGACAGGCCAGCCTGGGCTACAGAGTGAGTTCCAGGAAAGGCCCAAAGCTACATACACAGAGAAACCCTGTCTCAAGAAACCAAAAATAAACAAGCAAACACACATACAAACAAACAAACAAACACATAAAAATAAATGTTACATTGATTTGAAAGAATTACATGGATTTGTCATGAATCTCTTTAAAGCATCCTTCACGTCCTTGTTCCTCAGGCTATAGATCATGGGGTTCAGCATTGGGATCACCAGTGTATAAAATACAGAGGCCATCTTATCAGTATCTAGTGAGTGGTTAGTTTGAGGCTGCAAATACATAAATAACAGTGTCCCATAGAAAACTGTGACAGCCATCATATGTGAAGCACAGGTGGAAAAGGCTTTTTTCCTTCCTTCAGAAGAACGAATCCTTAAGATAGACAACACAATGTTGAAATAAGACACTAGCACTATACTCATGGAAAAAAACAAGTTTGTAGCTGCAGATATAAAGACTACAGTTTCTGGAAGGTGGGTGTCAGAACAGGACAGTGCTAACAGAGGGACATTATCACAGTAAAAGTGGTTGATTTTATTGGAGGAGCAATAAGACACAGAGAACACACAAGATGAAACAACAATGGCTGTGCAAAAGCCATACAAGTATGTGAGGGACACCAGCAGAAGGCAGACCCGCCGAGACACCACCAACATGTAGAGCAGGGGGTTGCAGATGGCCACATAGCGGTCATAGGCCATCACAGCCAGCATGAAGATCTCTGCTACAATGAAAATCAGGAATCCTCCCAGCTGGGTGGCACATTCATAGTATAAGGTGATTTTCCTACTGACTAAGAAGTTGACCAGCATTTTAGGTGCAATGACAGTGGAGTTGCCAAAGTTGATGACAGCCAGGTGTCTGAGGAAGAAGTACATGGGAGTTTGAAGCCGTGAGTCCACGGTGGTGAGGGTAATGATGCCCAGGTTTCCTGCTGCTGTCAGCATGTAGATAACCAGGAAGACAAAGAAAAGTGGTACCTGCAGTTCTGGACGATCAGAAACACCAACAAGGATGAACTCAGTAACGTGAGATAAATTTCTAGGAGCCATGTAAAAGTTGTGAATTCATCTGTTTGGAGAAGGAAAGAATTGTATACAAAGTTAAGGACGTATTTTCTACAATTGCCCTTAGATAGGAGGGTCCCGGGTTGAGAATTTTCTTGAATTATGAGTAAGTTGCAATTCACTTACAAAAGTCAAGTTTTGCTGCTTGAACCTGTGCTGCAGAGGGTAATCAAGGGTAATGAATTAAATAAATAATACTGCATCAGGTAAGGTTTGTAATCTTCTTTACCTTCATATGGAAGTACAGACATGCTCTTAGGCTGCAGTATTTGAAACTACAATTCATATCTTATGTCTTATTGAGTAAGAGAAGGGCATGAGGATTTGTATGGTATTCAATAATCCAAACTATCATTATACTGAGACTTATTTTATCTGAAGCACACATGTTTATAGATGGTGTCCTTCCCATTTTCTATAGACTGTCATAAAAAGTCTCTAGGTGCAAATTTAACTTACATATTTTGCCACTGCATCTGTTATGATTTCATTTATTTCCTGCTTTATTAACTAATATAGAAGCACATGAAGATGTGTCCCTAGGCACTTAGGAATATTATTCAAAGTGTTGAATCTCTACTTTCAAAGGGTTGTCAAGATGTTACTATTTTATAACACCTTGACATTATTCATAGTACATACTACCCTTGACTACACTTTCCGTTTTTGTCCTATAAGCTTCATATTCTTTCTATTGTATTTTAATCAATAATAATCTTATTACATTTTGACTATTTTATAATGTATGAAATTTGTCTTCTAATTTAATCATTTATATGAATATTTCAATATTTTATTATAATAATATTGGCTATCTTCATATAATTCCTAAGATAATAGTATGCATATTGTCATAGACTTTCACATCACTTTCATATGTTCAGAATGTTGCTAAAGTTGTTTACAGGATGATCATTTATCCTAACTAGACAGACCCCGGCATACACAAATGATGATTCTTGTCCATCACACAGTCATCCTCCATCTACAAATTTGCACTTAATGTTTGGAGAGTTATGTCATAATTATGTTTCCACAAATGTCTGGTAAAATCCAAGAGGCATTGACATGTTCTCTCTAAAATGGACAGGAAAAAACATGGACACTTAAGCTGCAATTAGAAAAGAAAATAAAAAAAATGTGATACTGTGAAAAATCAAATTAAATCAGATAAATAAACCCAACTGAAACATAGTATTGTAGGGCAGCTGATGCCTTTGTCTCTGACAACAAACACTACTCTGTCCCCTTGGTTTCTTTGTGACATTTTTGTCATTTATTTGTTAACCACACATCTCCTGAGTTTCTGCTCTGGGACAAAAAAATATGTTGAAGTTTTATATAAATCATTTGTCTTTCTTTATGCACCTAATGTTCCATGTACAAGCCCAGGAAACCAAATTTGTAAAACAAACCTGTAAACAAGATCACTGCAGCAGGTACCAGGTGTGATCAGTAAACTACAGGTAGGGTTTCATTGAGGCAACCAGGGAGAGTAATTTGACGTGGAATAATGAGGAGCTTGTTTCTGCAAAAATAATGTTTGAATTTGACCCTAAATAACCATATGAAAACAATTATGTAAAGAATCAGAGGGAAAAAATTTCCAGGTTTTTGGGCCGTAAGAAACATGGGAGAAATGCCATTCTCTGTGACAGGAAATGCCTTACCAAGCACAAGATTTCTGTGTGTGGGAAGGGAGAGCTTAAGAGGAGAGAATGTGACTAGGTTTTTATGAGGAAGTGGGGAATTAGTAGTCTCTCGTGTGATATTACATTGGGCGTTACATTACTATATGGATTTTGCACTTCTTTCCTTGTGTGTGAATCATAGAGAAATTTTAAGAGAGACAAATATTTTGATTAACTTGATTTGAACCACAGTATTTTTTGCTGTTGTGATGATTATGAACTGTAGGGTTTGGGAAAAGGCTAGAGGTTGGACCAAAAGGAAATTTTAAAAAGCATAGAAAAACCACTTAGTTATTTTTATGAGCTTTTTTGGAGTGAGATATTACTGGGTAGGCTGATGTGGAGAAGATGGAGTTTGAAAGACAAATTTAACAGCTATAAGAAGAATAAGATGGTATCTTCTATATAATCTTTGAATTGAATCACATGGAGTGGGGAATGACAGCTTATGCATATAATAGTGATTTTGGGGGGATACTTGAGAATCAGGTCAATGCCCATGTAATTGTTTGATTTTTCATAGGAAATTATTTAAAATTTAGTAATACAAGTTCTGTTTTTAGTATACTGTGCTTTTCAAGCTTGTGAAATATTTACTAGGCATTTAGGGAATCAAGTATTAGTAGTTTCTTTGTTACAGGTACTTGAGAGACTATAAAATATGTAGAGGGATAGTATTAGGCCATGTATCACAAGACATTTCTGTCTTTAATTTAAAACAAAATTTGATATGCTGTCCACCAAATATCTATTTCTGATCACTGATAACCAATGCTTTGAGTTTAGAAAACCTGGCTTAATAGTAAAAGAAAATGTTAAGTTTGATGGTTGGTACTAGTAATCACAGTACTCATGAAGCAGAGGCAAGGGGATGGTGAATTACATGTCAGTTTCCAGCCTAGCTTCAGTCACATAGCAAGAAACTACCTCAAAAAGAAAGAAGAAAAGCAGATCTGGTGGTGGAAGGCTCTACCCGCTGAACTCAAGATGTGGAGGCAGGATGATGGGCTGTCTAAGATCATCCAGAGCTTTGCTCTCAAATGTGCTTGAGGGAGGCAGAGGAGAAGTTTATTCTGAACTTTCTATACTGGGTAAATGAACTAAGCGAAAATTTCATAAAGCATGTTTGCTTCCTGGGAATTTTACCCATGACTATGAAACAGGCTTCATCATAATAAACTAGGGTTCTGGGATTCCATAGTTAAAGTCCACTCTTTTAGCAGATGTCCCTTTCCAATGTGACCCAGTATTCTGACACCACATCAAAGTGTTTCCTTTCAACAAACTCTTATCTGAAATGTAGGCAGATTCATCTACTGTCTGATAGACGACTTTTGTAAATGTGTTACACTTCCTAGTTGATTGCATATTTTAAAACACTATATTAATTTGCATATGTGGCATCAAATATTTTTAATGTCTTTATGAGGCAGTCTCACTCTCTAGTGCTGACTCACCTGTAACTGACTAGCATGTTTCCCATGTTCTATTTGCTTCAACCTCCTATAAACTTAGATTATGGCATGTACCACTATGCAGGAATATCATTACCTTTAACTTACATTTTTTTTCAAAGAAATTTGCATTCTCAAGGAAGGATGCAATTTGTTTGTAGTACTGTGTATCTACTTTTTTAAAAAAATAAATGTAATGATGAAAACATAGAATTTCCTATTTAGATAATATAACAATAATAAAATAACAAAAATCATTCACCAAGAAAAGTGCATTGTTTAAGGAATATGATTTACTTAATACATAAGAGGTGAAAATTCAATTTAAAAACATGGATGGCTGATCATTACTGCACCCTGTACTAAAAAATGCAGTTACAATCTTCTGAATAAATGCTGTTTAAAATATTTTACTACCTGATTATCAGCGGTTTATACTTCTAAAATTAAAGGGGGTGGTTTGCTTTAAGACATTATGTGGATTTTTAAAGTCCTTATAGAAAAATATGGAATATTTTTAACCAACCTGGAATGAACATTGGACTTCATGTTCTTGGTCAAAATCTCTACATGGCTGCATCCATGAGTTGACTCAGTGCTATAAACCTTTGAGATTCAAAATGTGAAGCACAGTGATGCCAAGATCCATAAATAGTCTGTTGCATCCTTGGGGAAGATGCTACAAGGACTGGTTGCTTAACAAGACTCCCCTGTAGGAATTAATCCAGTCATAAACAGATACTTTGTCTCTTCTTTAAGACAAGGTTTGACAGTGTATCCCCAGGATGAATGGGAACTCCCTATCCTCCCACCTTTTGGGCACACACTTGGTTTCCTTTGCTGTAGTCTGAGCCTGTATTACTGAACTGAATTGAGTTCAAATAAATGGTATCTAAGGGGAACAGAGATTAAATTACATCTGTTAAAGGACCTCCCTTCTTTGCTAGGATTCCTTATTGCAAACATGGATTATTTTAAAACCTAAGAACTAGTGGTCTAGCAATAAAGTGAGAACAAGTTGTATCTCCAAAGGATGTGCCAATCTTTCTACCATCTGTCTTCATGATTTATTCCTCTTTAATTCAAAAATAGAATTGATATAGTCATTACCTCCAGGCATGGTATGAAGTGGATTTTAAAATACAACATCCACGGACTAAGTAGATGATGGAGTATGTAACAGTGTTTGCAGCACCCACAGCTCAAGAGAGGCTAGCTAACATGGAAAGACCCTAGGAGGGACACATGGATGACCCAGCGAAGGAGAAGTGAATGAGATCTACATGAGTGGACTGGGTGAGGGGGGATGGCAGAGGGTGAGGAGTGGGGGATGAGAACATAGGGAAATGGGAGGGTCAAGCTGGAACAGGGAAAGAGTGGGAGGGCAGGAAGGAAGATACCATGATAGATGAGGACATTATGGGAATAGGAAGAGGCAGGGTGCTGGGGAGGCTCTCAGGAATCCACAAGGATGACCCCACCTTGGACTGCTGGCAGCGGTCTAAAGGGTGCCTGAACTGGTCTACTCTGGTGACCGGTCTAGCGAATAACCTAGCTGTCATCATACAGCCTTTGTCCAGTGACTGATGGAGGCAAATGCAGAGATCCACGGCCAGGCACAAGGCTGAGTCCAGGAATCCAATCGATGAGAGACAGGAGGGATTCTGTAGGCTGGGGACATGGAGATCATGATGGGAAGATGGGCAGAGATAACCGCCCACACCTGTGGAAGTCCATGAACTGTAGACTAGTGGCTGTGGAGCCCCCATAGGACTGGACTAGACCCTCTGGATACGGAAGACAGTTGTTTGGCTTGAACTGTTTGGGGGGCACCCAGGCAGGGGGATTGGGATCCATCCCTGACGCATGGGCAGGCTTTTGGGAATCTAGTCCCTGTGGTGTGATGCCTTGCACAACCTTGGTGCGGTGGGAAGGGGCTTAGACCTGCCTAGGCTCAGTGTGCTGGGCTCTGCTGACTCCCCATGGGAGACCTTGATTTGGGGGATGTGGGGATGTGGGGTGGCTTGGGAGAAAGGGCTGGGGAGTTGGAGGAGGGAGGAGGTGGGATCTGTGGGTGGTATGTAGAGAGTAGAAAATTTCTTAATAAAGAAAATTGAAAAAACAAAACAAAACAGTGTTTGCAGTGCAAGTATGAAGACTCCAGTACCTACATAAAAACCTGGATGGGTAATGGCTTCATTTGACTAGCAATCAGCATTGGCAGGTGAATGCAGGAGATCCCAGGTGCTTAGTGGCTAGTTAGCCTACTCAAAATGCAAATTCACAATTCAGGGAAATAGTGAATCAAGACAATAGAGGGAAAGCTATAGAGGAGGACACTGGATGCATTGTTATGGCCTCAGTATGTATGTGCATGGGTACACACCTGCACACCCCCTTGCATGCACCAACCACCCATACCCACCCATTCCAACTGACAACTACAGACAACATAACAAACACATACAAACTTCCTACACATAAAAGCATTCTTTAATTATTTATTTAAACTTCTATATCAGTAGAGGTTAAACTAGACAACTATTAGAAAAGAATCAAACAGTATTGCAAAGTGAAGTCTTGCCTTTTGAATATGACTATACATCTTTTTTATTAAAAGTTCATTTTATAACCATTGAGCATTTAGATTTGTGTGCTTTTCACATTTAATGTCTAATACAAATCTTATAAAATTTTATCCAATGAACACATTCTTTTCTGTGTAGATTGTCTTTTGTGACTGTAAAAGAAAGCATCCATACATGAATATGTAATGTTTTGATGTACTGAATTATGGACATTCTGAAATTATGAACACTCTATGTATTTAAATTCTAATTCCTAGTGTCTAAGAAGCGAAATGTATTTATAAATTGGAGTCTAAAAGTTAGGTGATTGGTAAAAATGGGCATATGTCTATTTGCATATTTATTATAAACACTTGCATATTACATGATAATATATGCTTTTTAAAATTGTGAGAAGCCAAGAAGTTGGAAATTTTGGCATGGTTACCTGATGCTAGTGATGTTTAGATAAAGAAATAAGCACAAGACCAGAAGTGGTAGCACAGGCCTTTAATCTCTTCACTCAGAAGACAGAGGCAGGCAAATCTCTGTGAATTTAAGGCCACACTGGTCCATGTAGGGAATCTAGGACAGGCATAGCTACATAGATAGACACTATCTAAAAACAAAACAAACAAACAAAAACAACAACAATAACCAGAAAGGAAGGCAGGAAAGATGGAAGGAAGAAGGAATAAAGGGAGAAAGAAAAGAGAGAGAGAGAGAGAGAGAGAGAGAGAGA
>CABHPP010144593.1:422-44161 GCA_902168425.1 Peromyscus attwateri | reverse complement strand
AAAGAAAAGAAAGAGAGAGAGAGAGAGAGAGAGAGAGAGAGAGAGAGAGAGAGAGAGAGAAACACAAATGGTATATCAATTATAGTGGGTGTCCACAAATAATTAGCAGAGACAAGGATGCTTGTAGGATGAAAATTATGTATTTTTCATGTTGTACAAGTTCAAAGACCTAGGTCCCCGCAGGTAGGGCCCCTCAAGTTTGCCTTATTCTCAGAGCTGCCTTCTTACAATCCTCACATCCTGTTACTTGGACTGATTATGTGTTGAGGATATCTCTTGTCTGTTTCCTAACTTCTTTTTATTTTTGTAGTGTAATAATATTTTAATTAAAATAAAAACAGAGAAACTGATCAGCTGGAACTAAAGTGACTGCAGTCAAGATAGCGAAAACTCTGAAGTTGTGCAAGTCCAGGTCCTCAGAAGGAGCCGCCAGCCGGAATCAACACTCCGGGCTCACCAGTGAGCCTTGTCAAGCGCTGAAAAGACACTTCAAGGTGGAGCCACCTTTCAAGGAGGATTCATACTTCAAGGTGGAGCCAGACCAAAGCATGGAGCTTTGCCAGGCCCTGGCTGTCAAACTCAATCTAGAAGGAGACATTAAGGGAGAACCCATGGTGAAGGACCCCAAGGGAGGAAAGAACAAGAAGAAGCTCAAGCAGTTGTCCAAGAAACACAGAGAGCAGCTGAGGCACAGTGTGTGTGCAAGTCACGTGACAGTGCGCTAGCACCAGAGAGCCTTGGGTGCGAGTGGAGCCTTTATTGCAAGTGGTGCCTTTTTTCCAAAGGGGGAGTTGCGCACAGGTTGAAAATGGGGGACTCACCGTTCACTGGGGCTCGCATCAGCCTTGAGTTCTACCAGTACAAAAATTTGAACGAGAGCCACCATGGGGAGAACCCCAAAGAGTCCTCCCCAAAAACCATCCCCAGGCTCCCTGAAACTTTGAAAGCTCTGGAGAAGCTCAAACTCTTTTCTGGGTATCTCTGAGATTGTGCCATGGTCTGGCTGGGGATGACAACCTCATTAATCCCTCTGCCTCTACCACAGCCATTTTGGGAGGTTCTTACTACATATTGTGGATGTTTTGTCTCTGGCCTGGGACTTGTAGGTTTTACCTCCCAGTTGCCGGGCTTCGAAGTGTTGTGATTTGGTGGTTTTTTTTTTTTCCCCCTCATGCGATTTTTTTTTCATTTAACATTCATTTTTTCTTCCTTCTTTTTCTTATTATTAAGAAATTTTCTGTTCACTTTTATCTCCTTCTGTTTTTGCCTCTTTGAAGTAGTTTCACACATCACCTTGTCCTACCAGTGGCTCTTTTTGTTAAATGTTATTCAGCTTGCTTGTTGGGGGAGGGGTGTTGGGCTTTGTCTCTGTATGGTAGATTGATAATAAAGCTTTATAGAAATTAAAAATAAATAAATAAATAAATTAAATAAAAACAGAAAAGAAATGGAGTTGGACTTTTACTGAGCGGTACTCTAACAATTTTCTTTTTAATTCACATTTAAATTGCATTCCCTAATAAAAATAGATGTGAATATTTTCACTGTTGTTGCTGCTGTTGTTTCTAAGTGAAAAGATCTAGACTTGTGTGGGAAAAGATTTAGGGAAAGCACAATGCACATTTTGTCAAACAATTGCCTTTATAGCATTAACATTGCCATTCTTTGTGAACACCTAGCTATAGGTGATTTTTCTCAACAAAAGTATATTGAAGCTGAACAAATAGGAGACATTTGTATCTAGAGTAAAAGTGTAAAAATCCAAAGCAAAGACAGCAAGATTATTAAATGTCTGAAAGGCATCTCTTTTTCAAATTATTTTTTTTTAGTTATTTCCCCCACTTTTATTAAAACTATATTCTTTTCTTATACAATATGTCCTTATTACAGTTTTCTGTCCCTTATTCTACTCATCCCAGTTCCCTGCCACCTCCCCTCCCATCCATAGCTACTCCCTTTCTGTCTCCCATTATAAAAGAACAGACTTCTAAGAGATAACAACTAAACATAACAAAATAAAATATAAAATAAGAAAAAACAAAAACCATCACATGGAAGTTGGACAAGGCAAACCTGCAGAAGGAAAAGAGCCCCAAGAGCAGTCACAAGAATCAGAGACCCACTCATTCACGTATGCAGAAGTTCCAAGAAAATACTATGCTGCAAGCTATAATATATAACACAAAGGACCTGGTGCAGATCTTCCTCAGCCCTGTGCTTGCTGCTTCAGTCTCCTTGAGTTCATAATAGCTTTGCTCAGTTGATTCAGAGAGCCTTATTATGCTGGTGTTCTCCATCCCTTCTGGCTCTTACACTTTCTCTGTCTTCTTTTTTGCTTGGGTCCCTGAGTTCTGAGAGGTGCTTCTTATTTTAAGAACACATAGCTTAACACAATGAATCCATTTTAATTTAATTGTTTTTCAAAAGTTCAATTACCATATGCATTTACATTCTGATATATTAAGGATTAAGATATAAATAAGTAAATTTGGAAAATTTGAGATAAAACACAAATTCATGCATCAAAAGGTATCAAAAATAAATACAAAGGAGGGCACTAATGAACCAATTATGATAGCAAAATGAAAAAAAACATGCTAATTATTCTGAATCTCACACTTTAAGCCCAATTTTAAAAAAAAATTGGTGACTTCCTTAGGTAGAAACTTGATTCTGGAAAAGCTATTATAGAAAAGCAATACAGGTGTTAAAATGTGTAAATAAAAAATACAGTAAGAACATTATTTAGAAAAATGAAATACTGGAAGATAAAATAATGTTGAAATTTTACTGAGTAAACTATACTCATGCATCTTATCATTTTTTTTACTTTTTCTTTAGTTTCGAGATTGTAATGCAATTACATATTTTTCCCCTTCCCTTTCTACTGTCCTACCCCTCCCATATAATCCTCCTTCTCTTTCAAATTCAGGGTTGCTTTTTTTCCTTAGTTATTTTTGAAAGTATATATGTATATGTGTATATTACTAAATATAACCTGCTCAGTCTGTATAATTTTGTTTGTATGTATGTTTTCAGGGCTAACCATCTGCTATTGGATAACCAATTATGGTGCTCTTTCCTAGAGAAGAATGTTTCTCCAACTCTCAGCATTCCTTAGTTGCCTGTAGTTCTTCGTGAGGATTGAGGCCTCTTGGGCTTTCCCTCTTCCATTTTTCATGTCTTTTGTTGTTTTCCTTATTAATATTAGATAGTCATGTTCATGAACTTTGTAGGTATACCGTGTGACATTACTAGGAGACACAATCTCACACCAAACTACCTGATTCTCTGGCTTTTAAAATTTCCTCACCCTTCTTCCAAAACCTTCTCTGAGTCTTAGGTACACGAGTGTTCTGTAGATGTATTCACTGAGTGGTACCTACAACTGTGTTTTGTGATTGTTTGTGGTTTTCTCTAAAAATATTACTCTGTTGCAAAGAGTGGTTTCCTTGAAGATGGATGGGGATTGTACTTATCTGCGTGTATAAGGAAAAATACTTAGATTGTTGTTAGAGATTATGCAGATTTAGTAAAGTGGTACTCCTCCAATATCCACAACTTTACTGTCCCTGAGTAGCTAGCTCGGTTTCTAATATCAGGCATGGTTTCCCTACAGGTGACTGGACATTGAATATAATTAGAGAGTTGTTTGTTTCCATCAATGTATGCTTACCACTACTGTGGTAGGGCTATCATGCCATGCTTGTTGCTGTTGTGGTTCATACTCATCATGGTTACATGGGACTGTTGCTTGCTTCTCTCCTTTGGAAGCTTGCCTGGTGCCTTCTAGTACTCTGAGAGCTAATCCGTAGGGAGGACTCACTCAGGTTAATTCAAGCTAAGGAACTTCTGGGCCTTATTTCTGTAGTACATAATGTATTCAGCAATAGGAACACACCTTTCCCCTCTCAGGAGCACCCAAGAGCAAGAGCAATATGCTGTATATTTTGGGAGTCCCTTGGAAAGTCCTACCAACAACTCAAAAGAGGGCTTCTTGTGTCTCATAATGGTGTTTTTGTTACATGATCTTTGTCTCTTTGAGGGAACATTGTCAGTTCACATAAAAAACTTTTATTTAAACTATACCTGCATATTTATATACATAATTACTTGTATTATAGTTATTTTAGACAGTCAATAATGTTATTCCTTATAATCTTTTCAGACATCCTCTCTCCTTGAATTTTTTTTGGAGTAAGTTATAAATATATACCTTGATTTATTATATTGTTTTTAAAATTTGCTTGTATTTTTTTTTAATTTTTACTATAGAAAACACATATCATTCATTACAAGGGCCTAGAAATCAACACAGATATATGTCAGACACTTCTTGAATACTCATAGCCATTATCGCAGCTTGGATAAGACCTGTGCAGGCCCCAAATAGACCAAGTCCTAGCATGAAAAAGGGAGTTGGGCACCAAGTTCCACCTCTAACAGAGAAGCTATTGGAAATCATTAGCTTTAGGTAGAGGAAGTGTCAATTTTCCCAAAAACATGGAGCCCCTGAGAAGTCAACAATAATCCAGTGGGAAGCCACGTATCTGGGAATATTTAGACAGCACAAACTAGCCTTGAAGTGAGAACAAAAAAGACAAAAAGTTTGTTGGAGAAGGAAGTTGGGTAGATATGGGAAGAATTAAGGAGAGAGAACATGTACAAAATTTTCAAAGAACTAGTGGAAATATTTTTAAAATTAGAAAACATATATAAATGGACTAGTGTACATGGATGACATTTGAAAAACATTTCCTAAGAAACGGAATATTGCATCACCCTAAAATGATGCCCTGTATTTCTTCATAATAGATTCTGTCATGCCATAATCCAGGTAATAACAGATTAATTTGTTTTACAGATTAATCTAAATATAACACGGTGCTTATATAGTATTTGTGCTCATCTATGCGGTTGAATGTGGAGATCATTCATTTTGTGTTATTTCTGAGTAGTATTTCATTTTATGAATATATTTTATTTTATATTTTTAATACTATTTTGAGTATACCTACATGTAATGCAATGAACTTGTTTTATTCTGGACCTAGTGAAACAGATGCATATAAATACAGAGATATGGGCATATTAGGCATGATTTAGCTGTTCAAATTTCTTAGATAATCCACAGATCCCCTATACATACATGCATTTTGGAATATCTATGTTTTGCCATTCTTGTGTCTCATTTAAAATGTCAGCTCTTATGTACTGAAGTTTTAGCATTTTTGTGAGTCCTTCGATTTTGCTCTTAATTAAGACTGTTTTAAATAGTGGGAATCTTTTCTGCCGCAGTTCTGCCTCAGCCTGGGTTCAGATCCCGAGACAGGGAAGGGGCTCCAGTGTGAAGAAATGAACTGTCTGACCATCAGATGAGTTTCACATTGAAAGACCCTAACCCTTCAGGTTTACACCCCCCAAGCCCCAGGAGAATGAGGAACTAAAAAAGCTAGTTCCAAGGGCAACCTGACTCAACC
The DNA here is from genome assembly GCA_902168425.1 of Peromyscus attwateri. Taxonomy (NCBI): domain Eukaryota; kingdom Metazoa; phylum Chordata; class Mammalia; order Rodentia; family Cricetidae; genus Peromyscus; species Peromyscus attwateri. The sequence goes on along the minus strand of CABHPP010144593.1, from coordinate 38,681 downwards.
ATTATTCAACCACCCCTGCAACAATGTAACAATGTAAAGAGATTTCTGTTAAGAGATGCGCTCAACTGTGACTGGGATAATTGCAAGTGTTCCAGGAAGGACCACTGTGACCTTTGTGTAAACTCCACTCCCGTCCTTAAAACCCCCTTGAGGTTTCGGGAAAAATGTGCATGCGGACGTGACTGTACCCACCCTGTGATCAGGCCATGATCTTATGAAATTAGCCTCTAGACATAAATCAATGGAAATGAAATTGTATGGGAATTGTAATCTATTGTGTGGGCATCTTTGTGGATTTCTGTGGGCCTCTCCAGCACTTTGCTTCTTCCTATTCTCATGTGGTCTTCATTTATCATGAACATTCCTTGTGTTCCCTCTCTGTTCTTGATCCAGTTGGGATCTCCTGCTCCCCCAAGTTCTCTTTCCCTCGCCCCTCGCCCCTCTTATTGCTTTTGTGGGTCTTTCCTTTAAAAGTACCCATATGGTTGCAGTAGGCGTGACTCTTGCTCTTGGGAGGAGAGTGGCCCCACTGTACAGCCTCATCAATAAACCTCTTGCTGTTGCATCAACTGGACTGGAGTCTGGGTTCTTGGGGCACCCATCCGAGAAGGTAGTACCCTGGGTCTGGGGTCTATCAACACAAGTGGCTGGCCCAGAATAGCTCCAACTGTCTTTATTTATACATCAAAAACAAACATGTTTTTCCATACTAAGAAGCAAATTTTTCCTGTCCTCCAACATTAACCCCTGGAAAAAACAAGTATGTCAAATTTGATTTTTCCCAACTTTTAAATCAAAACAACTTTAAATAAAAAATAACACATCATTTTGCTACCTTGACCAAATATCAAGCCAGGTACAGCCTGTCTTTACAAAATTAAAGGTGATTGATATAGGCACACATTTTCAAGAACAACAGTCTCTTTCAAATAATATTTACAGAAATATGGGTGTTCTGCCTCTGATCCTGTCACTGAATCAAAACAACTCTTGGAGTCTGAAGTGGCAGCTGGCATCCTCAGACAAGAAACCTGAGAAGCAGCATATCCCAAAGAATTTTAGGGGAAGATACTTGAGGGAAAAAAAGGGGGGTTTGCAGGAATGATCACATCTGCCTAATGCATGATTAACAAAGTGACACTAAAACCACCGAGAGAATCATCAATATTATGAGAGAGAAGCGAGCTTTCAGGCTGCATGGTCATAGCAGTATTCTCTGTTGTCTCAAAGTCCGCTGGTCCTTGAGTGAAACTGTCCACGTGGAGATCTCATTTGGAGACCCATTGGACAAACACTCATATACTGATTAGAGGTCAATACTTTTCTCTAAACTAGAGAAACATCATAAACCATACATGAAACATTTTGATTTTATTCCTTGTGGACACCTGTGGTTGTAGATTTAAAAAAAAAATATTAAAACTGATTTATAGCCGGGCGGTGGAGGTGCACGCCTTTAATCCCAGCACTCGGGAGGCAGAGCCAGGCAGATCTCTGTGAGTTCGAGGCCAGCCTGGGCTACCAAGTGAGTTCCAGGAAAAGGCACAAAGCTACACAGAGAAAGCCTGTCTTGAAAAACCAAAAAAAAAAAAAAAAACTGATTTATAAAGGAAAACAAACCTTTGAAACTGCACTTTGATTTCAAACATGTTTTATTGAATTAAGGGATGAACCAGGTCCATACTTAGGATAAAGTCTTAACAAATTTTTCTTTGCCTAACTGTCCTTAGCGGCTTAATGACTAAATGCCTCCCCATTCCATGCAGAAAATTAGATATCTTTGAGAAAAATGTACCAAGGAAGAGAATGTATTAGTATATGATAAAAGAAATTGTGAGATAAGAGCTGGGGCTATCCTGATTGCTTGGAAACATGAAAGAAGCAGTATTTCAGAGTCTATGCCATTTTACATAAGATTTCAAATGGAAACAAGACACCTAGGATGGTTACACAATTACTTCTGAAGTACCAGTTATCTTCCCTACATAATCACTATTATATATTTAAAAAAGTTAATGTAGCAGTACATGGCCAGATGACCATAATTCATTTTCAGTCTTAAATCATTGCATCATGAAACTATAAACCCAAACTTACCTATGAGAACTCTCCATGGTGTCTAATTAAAAAAACTTCCTGTATGTACAATTCATATAAATATATAAACATAAAATATCATAAGTTGAATGAAACTTCATTATGAGGTCTATTCCTTTGTTTGACCCTTAGCTTAAATTTTTTAAAAATGTTTTTTAGTTGTAATATCATTTTTTCTTGTCTCCTGTTTAGCTGGCATCCTCTCCATGGCATAATCTTATTTAACTTTAATATTCAATGACTACTGCATAATATATATTACTAAATCTATAGTTTGCATTGATTCATTTTAATTAGGAATTATTTTTCCTTTTTCAAGACTAAGATGAAACAACAAAAACTGCATTTTTCCATATTTATAAACTACTTTCCAATGTGATCTTTGAATAGCATTTGTAGATGTTATTTTTTAGAACTATGTGCTTTATTCTTTTGAGTTGGATAAGAAGCAGGAGTTTGTGTAGAGGGAATTGGTTATGAAAAGACTTAAGCTTGCTGTTTATTTCTATTATTTGATGATCTCCTGTGTGACTGAATTGTAAGGTATTAAGTGGGGATTCTGAATCCATGAGTAAAAGTTCTCTTAAGGGCCTCTTTTACTTCTTTATTTCTTAGACTGTAGATCAATGGATTGAGCATAGGAATGACTAGTGTATAAAACACAGAGGCCATTTTATCAATATCAAAAGTGTGGCTGGATTTGGGTTGCAGATAAATAAAAAGCAGTGTTCCATAGAATACAACCACTACTGTCAGATGAGAGCTGCATGTGGAGAAGGCTTTGGACCTCCCCTCCTTGGAGTTCATCCTGAGAATTGCCACAAAAATGAACACGTAAGATATGAGAACGATCAAGAGGGAGGAGAGTAAATTACAGCCTGAGAAAATTAAGATGATCAGTTCTAATTCATGTGTGTCAGAACAGAGCAGAGATATCAGAGGGACACAGTCACAGTAAAAATAACTGATTACGTTAGAGCCACAAAAGGACAGGGTAAATAACTTAACTGTGAGAAGTAGTGACACAAAGATGCTGTAGAGATAGGGTACCAGTACCAGTGCCCAGCGCACTTTCCCTGCCATGATGGTCACGTAGAGAAGAGGTTTGCAGATGGCTACATAGCGATCATAGGCCATGGCTGAGAGGATAAATAGTTCAGTGATGATGAAAATCTCAAAGAATGTCAGCTGTACAGCACACCCAGTGTAGGAAATAGTATTTTGCTGCATTACAAAGTTTACCATCATTTTTGGACCAATAACTGTGGAGTAACCAAGATCAGTGATGGATAAATGTCTCAGGAAAAAGTACATAGGGGTATGTAGTTTAGAGTCCAAATGAGTCAGAATAACCATGCCCAGATTGCCCATCAGTGTGACCAAGTATATGATTAAAAATATTCCAAAGAGTGGTGCCTTGAGGCCGGGACTGGTGGTGAGTCCCAAGAGAATAAACTCAGTAACCTGGATCTTTGCAGTGTGGTTGAGTTTCTCCATTGGGCTTAACAGTGGCAACCTGTGTAAGGAAGTAAGTTTAACATAAGTTATTTTTGCAATGATATATGTCAGAGAAATTATAGCATGGCATATAAGATATGGTTTCTTCACTTGAAATCACCAGTTCTGCTCCATCTCTGAAGTATAGAAGACAATATGTATATTCCCCACAACTGTGACACAGTGAGCTTTGAAAGGGCAGAATACAAGAAGTATTAGAATGGTCTTGATTTTGTTTCCTTGTTTTGTTGTCTGTTCTGAGACTGAGTCTTGCTATGTAGCCCAGGGAGACCTGAAGTTTGGGTTCATACTGTCTCTGCGTCAACAGAGTCTTCTGCAGCTCTGTCTGGCTTCAAATCATAGTACAGCTGAAGATGACCTAGAGCTTCTGATCCTGCTGCTTCTACCCTCTGAGAGCTTAGATTACAGGCATGTGCCATCACACCCAGGAATAAAGTAGTCATTTTGATAAAAGAATTAATTGCTACTTCATTTGTTGCCAAGTTTTTTGAATTATGCATAGAAGTTTCTTATTTTATTTCTACATTTATAATTTTCAAGTTTTAGAGCACGCACACGCATTCACACATAAGAACACATGCATACACACGAGATACTCACACACACACACACACACACACACACACATATATATATATAAATGTATGTATGTATGTATGTATGTGGTGTGTGTGGGAGGGAGAGAGAGAGAGAGAGAGAGAGAGAGAGAGAGAGAGAGAGAGAGAGAGAGAGAGAAAGAATTGGAAATTTTTCTTTGTTTCTTATCAAGTCAAGCAGGTGCTTAAAGAAGTAATAAGAATTACTTACACACTACATTTTACACACTATTACATACATCTTTGACTAAGGATGAATGTTTCAGTACATCTCAGCTTGTTTACTAATGTTCAAAACCTAATTCTAGAGACTTCAGAATCTAACATCTCAGTCTGATTTCCTGCCACTTGTTTGTTCTTCGTGATGAATCACTGTTTCTAACGATCTCCGAACCATGCATCTCTCTTCTGTGAAAACAAGGTATCCTGACTGAATATCCTGACTGCCCTTAAATTGTGGAGAATTGTGGAAAGAGGCCCAGTGGAAAGAACATCGATGCCAAGAGAAAGAGGGAAAATGCTGTGTGCTGGATATACTTCTAAGCTCTTTACCGACCTGACCTCATGTGATCCTCACAGTACACTAGGACGTATCATGTCTTCTCTACTACTATAGGATACAAATAAACTGAGGCTCAGAGGGCTGTAATACTTAATAAAAGTTCACTCAAATATAAGTGGTAAAATCAGGGTTCAAATGCTTCATCAAACATATGAATATAGTCTCATAAACACTACATTCTGCCTCTCCTGGAAAGGCATCCTGAGTAAACACGAGATATAATACAGAGATGATACCAGATGGGTTATGATAGAAAAAGGTTCTGGTTAAAACAGAAGACTGGGTAGCAAGACAGTAGGTTTTAAGTGAGCATTGTGAATAATGAACACAGACTATTAGTGACTGCAAAAAAGTTCTGTTCTAGTTATTAATACTAGTAATATTTATGTTTGGGGTAATAGTTGAGTTTAACTATGTCTTTTAAAACCTATCAAAGCCCACTGTTCCTTCCTACCTGTGTGGAGACCCTGCTTAGGAATCCTACTGTTTCGATCTTCTTAGTTTGTAACTGAATGGATTTAATTTATTTTCCTTTATATAACTTTTCATTTCTAGTCTCATGAGACTCACTGTATTGAAGTTCAAATGCAAATAGGTAAACAAATTGTACATGATTTCCTGGGGGATTTAGAGTGTCTCGTACATCTATTAATTGTTTTTTGAATATATTATTAGAAAAGTAAAATACTTCTTGCCTTAGTCTAATGGAATATATGAACTATACAATATCATTAAACATCAAAAATCACAAATAGAACTTAATCAGCATCTTAGACCCCTAGCATGATAGAATTAGCACTACCCTTTCACAACCTACAAATAAAAGGAACAATGCATTCATATATTATAGATATGTAAATATGACAAGCTATGGAAAAATGTCTTGTGAGATATATTGTTTCTAATAAGAAATCTATAGTGAATAATAGTGAATCATGACATAGGTTTATAAAATATTTAACATATGCTTGATTATCAGAAAAAAACTGGCTTGGATGGACCTCCATGTATTTTCATTCATATAACTTTTATTGAAGTTATTTTAGCTTTGTTGGTCCACAGAATTATATTTCTTTGAAAAAATACATTAGAAAAAAGAAAACTCTCGCCAACATTTCTTCTCACATTTTCCTGTCTGATATGATATCTTCTTTACACTAGGATGGACCTATAAATTAAACCCATATTAGGGAGATTGCTTTGTTCTTCAGATTACTAAGAATATTTCCATGGTTTTAACTACTGAATTTCACCAAATGTTTAATGAAGAAGTCACATTAATTCTCCTCTATTTTTCAAAATGGAAATGGAGGACATTCTTCCAGCATTAGTATAACTGTCAATGTCACTTTTATAATGCAATCAGTCAGGGATATAACAATGATAAAACATCTATAGACTAATATCCCTTTAACACAGATATAAAACTTGACAACAAAATTCTAACAAGGCCTGGGAAACAGCTCAGTGGGTCAAAGTGCTTGCTGTGCAAGTGTAGCAACCTGAATTCAATACCAAGAAACCATGTTAGCCGGGCGTTGGTGGCGCACGCCTTTAATCCCAGCACTCGGGAGGCAGAGCCAGGCGGATCTCTGTGAGTTCGAGGCCAGCCTGGGCTACCAAGTGAGCTCCAGGAAAGGCGCAAAGCTACACAGAGAAACCCTGTCTCGAAAAAACCAAAAAAAAAAAAAAAAGAAACCATGTTAAAATAAGTACTGCTCTGAATTAAATTTCCAGAACCCACACAAAGTCAGAGCCTGAGATTCTGTAATATCTATGCTGCTTTTGAACGGCAGAGAAAGAACACCCAGACATTCACAGGCTAGCTAACTTGGCATATGCAGCAGCAACCATCAAAGAGACCCTTTCTCAAACAAAATTGAAGGCAAGGAGAGACCCAAAGGTTGTCTTGTGCCCTCCCATGTACTTTGTGATAATCACATCCATGCTATGTTTCATTTGCACCTGCATTTATGCAGGCACACACACACATACATACATACACACACACACACACACACACACACACACGTATGCACACACGCACTCACACGCACACACACACACACACTCACACACACATACAGTGCTAACAAATTAATCCAAAATGTTATCCATTATTTGAAAATTTTTTATTACTATATACCTAGTATATAGTGTGACATTTCAATTAATGTTCATCAAATCCATAGACATTTTATTCAAAGGAAATGTTAAATTTAATATCATACATAGTGTAGAATCATGGGCAGTAATTTGTAAATTGGAGTGTCATTGTTTTGTATTTTATTTTCTTTGTTTCATTTTACTGATGAAAAATAAACTTTTGTACTGGGCTTATTACAAGAATTCACTTTGAATTGCAATAATAAATTATGTTGCAAACATTACTGATTAGTTTCTCAGTATCTGCTACTGAAGATTAGAACAACTCACTTGATTTTTAACAGTGCATATCACACATATAGTCATAACAGATTCTGTTATATTTCATTTTGTATTAGTCAACAATTTCAAAACTTAATTTCGTTATTAATGCAATTTTGCAGTTAAGGCTAATTAGACAGTGATTTTGATCAAGCATGAAATGTTCTCATGATCTGATTATCCAGTCCTCAAGAAGTGAAAGAATGTTTTATAGCAAATAGACACCAGAATTGTGACAGTATTGGCCAATAGGTAGGGTGTTTTTATTTTCTTATATCTGAAGAGAGATATCACATTTCACATTTATATTAGTTGATTTTTTTTCCTGCAAATAACTTTAATGAGTAGAATGTAAGAAAAGATTAAGTAACTCAAGTGGAGGCAATCAACTGGAAACACAACAGTTTAAATTGAAATTCAGTATTTTTGTGGCAATTCTGAAATTAATTTCTATTCCTAAGGCAGTTGATTCATGAAGAAAATGAGTGTTTTAGTTTTATAAGGTTTGGAGAGAAATGGGTACATTGGATAATGTCGGACACTGGTTTATATTTGGTATTCCCAGAAGACTGGCAAAGCAGCTATATTTTCCAGTATTACATTATTAAGCACCTTGATATTACATATAAAATACACTTTCAAGGAATTGACAGGCTGAAAAAGAAGGCAGATCAGCCAAAGATCCTAAGACTCAAAAAAAATTGGAATGATTCTCTTTTGTTGTGTATATTTCCTGTTTCTTGAAGTTAAGTAAGCCAGAAAACTGATGACTACCATAACAGAAACAGTGAAAATGAGTGTACACAAAGCTAGATCTCAACATACAGAAAAGAGCTACTTAGCTTGTTGGAAAGCAGTTCTTCCATAACAGACAAAGATCATACAAAAGACTTTGGACCATTCCTAACCACAAGGGCCACAGAGAACAGGTAAGCCAGGGAGCTTGAATTTTGTGTTGTAAGATATCAAAACCAACCTAAGTTGGAATGGTAACTACTCACTAAGTACTGAGTCATTGACCATGTACACATTTCATGCATTACAGCAAGTGCCATTTGGCGTTTTAGAGAATAGTATGCAAAGTGTTTTATTCCTTATCAACAAGGCCTTTAGAGACACCAGGCTGATTATGAGGTGAATGGTATTATAAGATAATATGGTACAGAGATGGGTTCAACATCTCAAGCCCTGTAAGTACTCGACTTTTGTTTTTCTCTATGTGTGCCACTTGCAGATCCTTGAAATTAAACTTCAGGTAGTTCTTTTTTCCTAACTGCTAACATCTTTCTACATCAGCACCCTGGATCACTTCCCTTGTGCTTTAATAAACTGACATCACCTCCACTCCTTACTTCCCAAGTGGCCCCTTTCTTCAATTAAGAAAATATGTGCAGATGGAATTTGGCCACTGGGAATATTAAAATTATGAATAATACAATATTTTAATTCACAAAGATATCTTATTGTGAAATGCAAGTATTGTGTATGTTTCATGGAAGTGCTTTTTCTCATCTTATTCTGTACAAATGGCCCAGCCTAGAATAGCAGCATGATGCTAATCAGTCTTAATTTTCCTGCCACACCAATTGGAAATGTTTTTATTATGTATGGACTTCATTGTACAACACATTGGGGTTCAATGAAGAAATCTTAATTTAAAAAAAATCTAAATGTGGAACCAGATGACTGTCCATTCTTTCAGCTCCATAGTTTTACAATATCAGGAACCATTATGCTTTCATTTTGCTGTGATTATTTTATTCTTGAATTTATTTTAAAATCTTAAAATGAACTTGTTCTTTGATAATTTCATACATTTATAAATCTATGATCCCTGGCCCTCTTTAATCTCCCTCCCACTCCTATTACCATCTCTTTCTACAAGTCCCTTCCCTATATCCATTTGTATTTTCTTATTTATTAATGCTTTTTTTTAAAAAAGAGGTTTTAAATTAATAGTTTTTAAGGTTGTAATTGTGTCATTTACCACTTTCTTTGCTTACTCAAAATTTTTGATTGCTGTCTTTCAAATTCATTGTCTCTTATTCCCAGGCCCTATAGTACCCCTTTTATTATTTCTGCTATTGCTGCTGTTCTTTGTGTCATTACACAGTTTTGAATTAATTTATTGGGTCACTTCTTTTTAGCTTGAAGAACTAACATAACGTGATATTTCTAAAAAAAAAAAAACTTGGTAGCAAGTTCTCAAAAATAAAACAATTTTTTAATGAAAAAAATAGCCATACTTCCACTGGATAATGTGGAGAATGGCACTGAACATGAATGGGTAAAACACAAGCAAATCCTTATATACCAGATTCACTGTAACTTTGATGGTCTAACACCATTGAAGAGTACTTGTATAGACCAAAAGAAAAATAAATAAAATACATACTATCATTTGACTTGCTTCTCATGAAATGAACAATACATTGATATGACCAACAAATGAGAATTGATGAAAATGTATTTCCATATTAGCTAATAATGAGGCAATAACCATACTGAAAAGATACAAAAATATTTCAATGCAGTATTCATACAGAAAGTTATAAACATATATTCTTTGCTTAGGGGTTATCATATCTCTGTAGATAATTTTAAAAATCTGTATTACTGGGCAGACAGTTAATAAGCAAGAACAGCAACAGGAATGCAAGTACACTCCTCAGCACATTCATGAAGGGCTTAAGAGTACTAATCTTAAATGATAGGTCATTGATTGTCAAGAAAATTGATTAAGTAAGACAAGATCATGGTACAGTAGGGATATTTATATTACTGAGTTATAGGTAGCAGAATTATATGTTGAAATGAAAATATTGACAAAGAATGAATGTAATAACAGTGTTTGGGATAGTCATTTTTTGGCAAAGTGATGAGAATTCTATTTCATGTAAACAAACACTATGTGATATAAATGAATAACACTATATTGAAAAATAAAGGTTAAATCTGAGAGAAAGCAATTACTAGACAAAATGAACATGTTAGGGACTTTGGGCTCTCTCCCAGGAAGTGATAAACATACAAGAAACTTAGCCATTTTCTTTTTGAAATTCTCATTATTTCTGATGTTGCCTCTTCATGTCACTCTCCTTATTGCTCGTGTGTGTGTGTGTGTGTGTGTGTGTGTGTGTGTGTGTGTGCATGTGTGTGTGTGTGTGTGTGTGTGTGTGTGCATGTGATTAGGTGAGTAGTGTCTAGAGTGTATTCTCTCTATTTTTGTATAAAATAAACTTATTGCCAAAAAGATTTATTTACTTTTTTCAAATTTTGTTTTTATTATTAATCTATTCATTGTAACATGAATTCTGAAAGGTCTTTTAATAAAAAAAAAATCCTGGTACCAGATATTGGGGTAAATGCTGAAAGATCATAGAGACAAAGGAACAAGTCACAGCCACCACCTCTTACCTCATCAACTCCTCAGCCTGAAAGAGCCTCAGCTGATAGGTCTCTAGCTGAAAGGGACACTTCTCCTGAAAAGTCTTTAGTTCCTGTCTCTTCCTGCCTTACATATCTTTCTCTGCCCAGTTATCACTTCCTGGGATTAAAGGCTTGTGTACTTCCCAGTACTGGAATTAAAGGTGTGTGCCACCACTGCCTGGCTCTATTTTCTCTCCTAGACTAAGTCAATCTCATGTAGTTCAGGGTGGCTTTGAACTCACAGAGATCCAGATGGATTTCTGCCTTCAAGTGCTAGGATTAAGGGAGTGTGCCACAACTGTCCAGCCTCTATGTTTAACTTAGTGGCTTGTTCTGTTCTCTGATTTTCAGGCAAAGTTTATTAGGGCATAAAATATAACACTACAATTCATAATAGTTAAAGTAATATAAAAATAATACATTGTACAAATTCATATTGAAACAATTATGTTTTTAATGTTTTCTGAATATATTTAATTGGGAAAATTTATATTTTATGAAAACGTAAAGAAAATAATTTGCACAAATTATTCAGTGTTCTTTGCAGGGCATATTTTACATCTTTGTTCCTCAAGCTATAGATCAAGGGATTCAACATAGGGATAACCAGGGTATAGAATATGGATGCCACTTTATCTGTGTCAAAGGAGTGGCTGGAATTGGGCTGCACATACATAAATATCAAAGTCCCATAGAAGACAATGACCACTGTCAGGTGAGACCCACAGGTGGAGAAAGCCTTCCTCCTGCCCTCGGCAGAGTTCATCCTCAGAATAGCTATGAGGATTAGCAGGTAAGAAACAAGGACAATCATAAGAGAGGATATCAAATCAAAGGCTGCTAAAATTAGAATTATCAGTTCAACTTCATGTGTATCTGAGCACAGCAGAGATAACAAGGGCAGACTGTCACAGTAGAAATGTCTGATGACATTGTAACCACAGAAAGACAAAGTGAAAATCTTAATTGTGACCAGAAGAGAAACAAATGTGCAATAGAGATAAGGAATAGCCACTAGTACCCAACATACCCTCTGTGACATGATGACAGTGTAAAGCAGAGGCTTACAGATGGCCACATAGCGGTCATAGGACATTGCAGACAGAATAAAAAGCTCACTAACAATGAACACAAGAAAGAAAGAAAGCTGTGTAGCACAAAGGTTAAATGATATTGTATTTTCATCCACAACAAAATTCACTAACATTTTGGGTCCCACAGATGTAGAATAACCAAGATCTGTGATAGCCAGATGTTTGAGAAAGAAGTACATGGGTGTTTGCAGCCTGGGGTCCACCATGGTGAGGATGATCATGCCCAAGTTGCCCATCAGTGAGATCAGATAGATGATGAGGAAGAGTCCAAACAATGGGGCCTGAAGCTCAGTGTGGTCTGTGATGCCCATCAGAATGAATTCAGTCACCACTGTAAGGTTGTCTTTCCCCATCCTGGCTTATCAGAAAACCTGTTCAGAGTAGAGACAGCAACATCAACAATAGCTATCCTGTACTATCAACTGGCAGATATTTAGTATACAACATTAGTATAATTAACATATATTCACATTTTAAAAATTTGTGACATGTGAGTATATACTCACTGTTCTTAAATGACGATATGTGCCATAGAGTTAGACATGCAAAAATAGACTGGCTACTTTATTTGAGCTTAATTTCATTCAACAAACATTTTTACATTGCATATACATTTCTTATTTGTAATTTGAAGAAAAGCTCCTTTTGCTACTATAGGATTGAGGACAATTAAGTTGAGGACAATACATCTCATATATCAAATATCCTTTTCTCAATAATAGCACACAAGAATATTTCCTTGATGCTATGAAACATGATAAATTCTATATACATATAGAGATAAATCATAGTTAGAGAGTACATAGAAGATTTAGACAGATAGAGTATATAGATAGATTTCTGATAGCTGTGTGGCAGATATGACAGCTATTGAAATATAAGGCAAATATGTATAAAAGTCATAATAACACTCAACATTCAGCTGGAGAGGACACACAACTTCAGGACATGAAAAGGTGACTAAAAGTGATTGTTTATTTGAGATCAGTGTGGGCCACATTGCTGTGGAATATCTTTCTGTATATTGTGAATATGTGTTGCTACCATTGTCTAATAAATAATGCTATTTTGGCCTATGACAAGGCAGCTTAGAGGCAGGTGGGAAATCCAAGCAGAGATACTGAGAGAAGAAAGGAGAGGTAATTTTCCTATGCTAAATTAAAACTTTCCTTTTTGATAGGATAGAAAAGGAGAAGTGCTGTGGGATGTCTTTCTGTATGCTGTGAATATGTGTTGCTCATATTGGCTAATAAATAAAGCTGTTTTGGCCTATGGCAAGGCGGCTTAGAGGCAGGTGGGAAATCCAAGTAGAGATATGAGAAAAGAAAGGAGAAGAGGGAAAGATGCCTAGCTGCCATCCAAGGAGCAGCAAGCTGCTAGCAGACCAGTAACACCATGCCCACTTGGCAAAACATAGATTAACAGAAATGGGTTAATTTAAGATGAAAAAACTAGCTGGTAAACTGCTTGCCATAGGCCATACAGTTTATAAATAATATTAAGCCTCTGAGTGATTATTTTATAAGCAGCTGCAGGACTGTGGGGCCAGGCAGGACCAAAGAAACTTACCATTACATCACATAGTGTGATTTTGTCTAAGAAACTCAGAAATAAACCAAAAGAAAATGAAACAAAAAATGTTCATTTTTGATATATAAAGAATGATGATCCTCCTTCAATATTTGATGAGTAATTGTAGTCATATAGAAAATCTAATTTGGATAGAGATCACATTTAATAATAAAGATTGTATTCACTGAAAAACATTACTATTTCAGTCATGCAAAAATGTATAGCTGTGTATTTTAGAAATGAGTAAAACCACTTATTTCAGCATAATCAATTAAAAAATTTATACCTCTTGTTCGTACATGTCAAATTTCAACACACTGGACAGATGTTGAATATATTTATAAATAAGAGCAATAAACAATTTCACCCTGCTAATCATTTATATGTAGTGAAGAAAATATCAGAGGATTTTTTATGGAGATATCCTCTATATTATTCTCTCTCCCCTCTTTTGTGACACAGAATCTCATTATATACCCCAGTTGCACTCAGACATTTAGTACTTCTTACCTCAACCTCCTGAGTGCTTTGTTTACGGACATGTGTTGTCAACACCTGACCTTATGCTGTACTTAGTGTAATGGTATATTCAAATGCTCTTTTTGGAAAATACAACAATGACTAAATAGAATATACTATAGAAGAGACACACAAAATTCCTGAAAATGATTGAAATCGTTTTGTTACTATAGGCAATAAGAATTTCTTTACATTATGATATAGTGTGTGACAAGACAGAAAAGCCTATAGCTAATCAAATGGAACTTAGCTGAATGCCATAGATAAAAAGTTGGAGTTTGAAGTAGAATGCATGTTGATGGATGGGAGTTACTATCAAATTAGTAAAATGATGAGATCTAGTACTTTAAAAGCAGAAATAAAATGGCTGTGGTGAAGGGGAGGGGGGCGGGAGGGGGAGAACAAGGGAATCTGTGGCTGATATGTAGAACTGAATGGTATTGTAAAATAAAATAAAATAAAAAAATGATGTCTATGACAAAAATTATAGTAAAAGTCATGTCTAAATGAGACATGAGTAAAATTAAAATGAATAAATGAACATAAAATAATAATGTGACTTGCACTTAAACTTTTTAAAATATTCCTTTTCAGTTTATACTGCTTCCCATTTTCTTACCATGCCTCTAGTATGACCCATCTATTGTGTAGACATATGCCAGGAAGCAGTATGAAATCAATATGCTCAAGGATTGCAATAAGAGCAATATGAGACTTAATTTTGTTAACTTGTATTTTTTGTAGTTTTTTGCAGCAAATATAAAAAAGTCACCTTTGGTAAGTCCCTGATTATTTGCAAATTTATCTTCACTAAGATTTTTAAGTTAGCACATAAATTAATGTTTCATTAGGGAATACTCATGCATATAAGTAATTATTCTTTGTTCCCATTTGTCATCCTTTCTAGTTATCCTTTCTTCATCTCCATTCTTCATCTACAGCTCTGGAGGATCTCATTTTTTTTTCTTCAACTTGTTCTCCCTCATGATCTGAGAGCAGAGAAGGGTAATGGTTTTCTTGTTAAGTGTGAAAACAGCGTTGGCCTTCCTTTCACCAGCTTTGGCGCTCTATGGAAAGACCCAGATTGCTTTTTTTTTTTTGTTTTTTTTTTTGGTTTTTTGAGACAGGGTTTCTTTTTGTAGCTTTGCGCCTTTCCTGGAGCTCACTTGGTAGCCCAGGCTGGCCTCGAACTCACAGAGATCCGCCTGCCTCTGCCTCCCGAGTGCTGGGATTAAAGGCGTGCACCACCATGCCCGGCATAATTCTCAATCATTATTTAAATTTGTAGTAGATAGTTAAGAAGCTAGTCTCATGGTAAAATAGAATATCCAAAATTCCTTTGATTTTCAATGAGGTCTGACAAACTTAGATACAGTTTTCTTACAGAATAAAGCATTGGTACAGGACTAAAACATGACAGTGACCCAACTGATAGTGAAAGTTAATTATATGATCCTTGCTTTCTAATTAAAAACACACATTTTTAGTGTCACCAGAGCCTAGACACTAAGTAGCTACTTGTAGGGAAACCAACATGAGTTATCAATGCTGCCAAAAACGTCATCATGCCATTTTAACATCCATATCATGATACTTATCTATTATTTACTCTCAATTTTTATTTCAGTTTGAGATAAACATGTAAAAAAAAAACATAAAGTAATTTAAAAAAAAAAAAAGAAATTCCATCTGTTACTGAGTGTATTGTTTATGGACACTTTTAATATGTCAAAAGTCAAAATATAATATTCATATTCTCAGAAAAAAATGTAAATTCTCATATATTTATATAAGCAACAGAATGATAATATTTTAAGAATATATTTTATTCCATAAAAGTATATAAAATCTAAGAAAATGTTCATACAAATTCAGAGAAATCATACAGTACCTCAGTTACATTTGGTGGCAGGAAGTGCTGAACACTGAATAATAAATGGTGACAATTTTCTGTGTCTTCACTGTTTAAGTGGAACTATACATATGTCAACAAAACATTGTGGATATCTGTGACACATAATACTATATGACAGTATTTTTTTTTTTTACCTGTGATGAAGCCTCTATGTTGCCTTTCATGTGTTTCTCACATGGAAAAAAATGAGCATAGCTTATATGTTTTCTCACCTTTTGAGGATGTCTCTTGGGAAATGCCAATCAATACTTTTAATAATCCCAGAGCATTTCAGCATAAAACTAAATGTCTAGAGGATGTTCATTAACAAAGCGAATTTATGTGCACTAGTTGTAATGATTTATTATATATATATATATATATATATATATATACTTACATAATATATGTAATATATTTATATATAACATATAACTATAAAACTATATATATATAAAACAATTAAGTAATTTGAAACTTCATCTCCAGATAGTTAAAGAGAATATAGCCCAGTAATCATTCTCATACTTTGGGTAAATAAAACTGCAAATGTAAAGCACTTCCATACTAGAAGCATGAGGATATCCATGAATTCATCTTCCTATAAAATAAACAGAAAATTACATTAAGCACTTTATTATTTATTTTAATAAATCTTATGAAATTACTACAGTTTAGCAACAATCTGGAGTGCTTATTAAAAAACCTGCCCAATCTTGTAAGAATAGTAAAATTTGTAGTAATGTTTATTCAAATTAGTCATATTTAACGACAAGATACAATGGATTAAAGACAGATACTAGGCAGTAGCAGTGACAAAGTAGTGAACTTCTAGCAGCTGTCTGAGATAGATGATCAACTATTACCAGTTTGAAGAAGTCATTTTTATGGTCCTTATCTTCACCTTACTTGACTAATTCAATGAAATAGTCTTATACCTGAAATAAAGGAAAAGAGCACTGTGGAAATCTTATTTAGGTTTTGTATACACACATACACTCATATGTATAGCAATAACAATTAAAGAAGAAGTCATGAATTTGATAGGATGTCAGAGTGGCAGCAGGAAATGTAGGAGAGGGAGGGGTGTGAAAATAATATAATGTCAGTGCATTCATATAAAATTCTCAATATATGAAAGAAAATATCATTGACAATGTTTTTATTTATTTATTTATTTATTTATTTATTTATTTATTTATTTTGGTTTTTCGAGACAGGGTTTCTCTGTGTAGCTTTGTGCCTTTCCTGGAACTCAGTTGGTAGCTCAGGCTGGCTTCGAACTCACAGAGGTCCGCCTGGCTCTGCCTCCCGAGTGCTGGGACTAAAGGTGTGCACCACCACCGCCCGTCGACAATGTTTTTAATCATAAACACTTTTTAGGACAAAAGTCTGGGTCGATAACTAAAGATGAATCTTATGAACTTATTCAAAAGGGGCTTTAAGAATTTTCTCACATTGAGGAAGAATAGTAGGTACACTACCTGTAGTTGTTAGGTTAAGATTTAGAATGTATTTTAGGAATACATCTGGGTTTAGAGGGGGAGTGAGCCAATTCCATCTCCAAAGCCAGCTTGGTATATTTGGGAATTTGGATGTAGCATCTCCTGCTACTTCCTGCTGGAGGGGGGCGCTGTATCTTATGGGGACACAAAGAAAATTTTAGGCTTGTGGGGTTGTCCGTGAGGCTGTATTGTCTGAGCCAGTTGCCTTGAAACCGTTCTGGATGTTAGATCATCTGGGCCATGGTGTCATCATATACAGAGTGATATCCACAGCAGGAGGAGAAAAAGAAAACAAAACCTCGAAGTTGAGTGTGTATGAAGGTAAGCGTAGGGAGGGTAGATACAGGAAGAGTGGGAGGACAGTAGATAAAGATGATCAGAATAGATTGTATAATTGTCCAGTGTGGCCCGTAGCCAGACAGGAAGTATAGGCGGGAGTAACAGAGAGGAGAATTGAGGGAACAGGAAGGCTGAGGAGGAGACGGCCTGGAGCCACCACCAGGACAAGCAAGATGTAAGGTACCAGTAAGCCACGAGCCATGTGGCAAAGTATAGATTAATAGAAATGGGCTAAATAAAAGAGTAAGAGCTAGACAATGATAGGCCCGAGCTAATGGCCAAGCAGTTTAAATAATGTAAAAAAAAAAAAAAAAAAAAGATTTAGAATGTAGTGAGAAGTTAAGCTGCTGTAGGAAAGTAGCATAGAAGGTTGTTTTCTAAGGTTCATGACATCACTAGCCCTGAGAAGCTATGTTTCCAGTACCAAGACTAGTTTACTTCCTGCTGAATATGCCTTAAATCCAATTAGACAGCTATTGGTTGCCACCAACATGTGGGTGGCATCAATGTTAAATTTTAAAACGAAACACATGATTTTTCTGAGCTAGAAAGTTGGGTCCATTCTCTTAGTGAGGCTGGCTGGAATACCCAGAACACTAGAAAGTGGAGGCTTAAACAGAAATGTCAGCCCCTAAGCATTTGTCTATGTTTTCTCAGCTATAAAGAAATACCTGACACAGGACCACTTATAAGGAACAGAAATGAAGTTCCTTATATTTGGGAGCTTTTAAATTCATGATCAAGATGTCTACATGTATGATGTCTAGCCAAAGTCCACCTCTCATAGACAACTGGCTAGTTGTTTTCATATTGCCTAATGTTCCCTCATGTACTATGTTAATAACCCTACTTTCACTTATATTGTGAAAATGCTCTTTCTACAGGACTTAATTAGGTCATTAATGACCAACCTCTATATTATCACTTTGTCTATTGTCTCAGTCACTTTTATACAGCTGTAAAAAGTACCACAACAAAGACCACTTATACAAAAAAAGAGTTTATTAGGGGATTACAGTTCATGACCATGATGGTAGGGAGGATGACAGCAGGCAGGCAGGAATGGTGCTAGAGCAGTAGCAGAGAGCTTACATTTTGATCCACAAGAGGCAAGGAATGCTAACTGTGAATCACATGAGGTTTTGCAACCTCCAAGCTGACTCCTAGTCACACACCTCCTTCAATAAGGTCACACCTCCTTATTCTTCCCAAATAGTTCTACCAACTGGGGACCAAGAATTCAAATATATTAGCCTATAAGAACCATTCTCATTAAAACCACTACAGTTATTAATTGGAAACACATGAATTTGGGGGACATATCAGACCACAGCAGTGTTGATTGTGTGACCTATGAACAGATACCAACATAGGACAGAATACTGAATTCATGGATGGAGGAACTTAGAAAATTTTCTGGCTAATTACTAGCTTATGTCCAAACCAAATGCACAAATATTCCTATCAAGCACATACAAGACAAAATGTAGACTTTGTGTCATAAAATTCACTAAGCAAATGAAAAAATAGCAATAGAAATAATACTAAAAGCACCAACTCTAGTGGTGGTGTTAGTGGGGATTCAACAGTGTGTGTGTGTGTGTGTGTGTGTGTGTGTGTGTGTGTGTGTGTGTGTGAGTATTATTTCTGTAAATTGTTAAAGCTATAATCTCCTGGTAATTCTCCTAAAGATCTTAAGAATATTCAATATAGCCGGGCGGTGGTGGCGCACGCCTTTAATCCCAGCACTCGGGAGGCAGAGCCAGGTGGATCTCTGTGAGTTCGAGGCCAGCCTGGGCTACCAAGTGAGTTCCAGGAAAGGCGCAAAGCTACACAGAGAAACCCTGTCTCGAAAAAACAAAAAACAAAACAAAAAAACAAAACAAAAAAAAGAATATTCAATATAGACAAACAAAATTCAGAATGTAGCTACAGACTTCTGGAGATCTTTTCAAGAAGAAAAATAGGACCAGAAATTGCTGAAAATGCATGACATTCAGAAAATAAAGGACAATTATATAATAAATGTCATCCATCATCTAGAATTACTTTAAAAATAAATAAATAATATTGAAATTAAATATAAAATTCTGTAGGATAGAAAATAAGAAAAATTATCGGGGGAGTCTTTGCCCTGGAGGAGATGGAAATGGGGGGTGGGCCGGGGGAAGGGGGGCGGGGCGGGAGGGGGGAGAATGGGGGAATCTATGGCTGATATGTAAAGTTGAATTATATTGTAAAATAAAATAAAATAAATTCAAATTAAAAAAAAGAAAATAAGAAAAATTAAAATTATACAGTGTTCAAAATCATGATCTCTACATCACATTGACTTTGTTTGCAGTAATTTTAGGTTTAAAACATAAAATGAAAACAAGATTAAGCAGACAAATGTCCAAACACGTAAAACAAAAGAAGAAAACAAAAATCCCTGCAAATCTAACAGCCAAACACATGTTACAGAAATATAATTAAGCATGTGTCACCATTTGTATAAGTTTAGTTCAGTGGAAATGCTAAAGACATATTGAATCAAAAAACTATAAATGTTGGAAGGAAAGTGACATTTAATGGAGTTCTGTAACTACTTAAGAACTATTTTATTTGACTACAAGGGATATATTACAATGTTCTATATATTATCATGAGTTTTTCTTTTTTGTGAATCAAAAGGAATATACTGCTATAGATACTAGTATTGACTTATGCTTCCTTTACCACATTTTATTAAAACACTCCATGTTATATATTAAGTACAAAGTTTACTTAGGTCCTTAAAGACTCTTAGAAAGGCATTTTTCACTTCTTTGTTTCTAAAGCTGTAGATCAAGGGATTAAGCATGGGGATCACTAAAGTATAAAACACAGATGCTATTTTATCAGTTTCAAAGGAGTGAGTGGATTTGGGCTGTAAGTACATGAAGAGTAGAGTCCCGTAAAATACTACTACCACTGTCAGATGAGAACCACAAGTTGAGAAGGCCTTTTTCCTACCCTCTGCAGAATGCATTCCATATATGGCTAGTAGAATCAGAAGGTAAGATACTAAGACTACAGAGAGAGAGGAGATCAAATTAAGTGCTGAAAATAATATGATCAACAATTCTATATCCCATGGATTTGAACACAGTAAAAGTAACATGGGGACGTTGTCACAGTAGAAATGGCTAATGACATTAGAGCCACAGAAAGTCAATGTAAAAATCTTACTAGTTATCAGCACAGCCTGGAAGATACTGTAGAGGTATGGAATGCCCACCAGCACATGACAACGTCTCGGAGACATGATCGCACTGTAGAGCAAAGGGTTGCAGATGGCCACATAGCGATCATAGGCCATTGCAGACAAGATGAAAAGTTCACTGATAATGAAAGTGATATAGAATGCCATCTGTATGGCACAAGCATAGTAAGAAATGACATTTTGATCCACCACAAAATTCACCATCATCTTTGGGTAAATGACAGTACAATTGCCAAGATCAATGAAAGCCAGATGTCTGATAAAATAATACATAGGTGTGTGAAGGCGAGAATCCAACTCTGTCAAAATGATCATGCTCAGGTTGCCTATCACGGCGATTCCGTAGGTGACTAGAAAGACCCCCAAAAGAGGAAGCTGCAGCTCAGGCCTGTGTGTGATTTGTGCCAGAATGAATTCAGCTGGCACTGTTGAGTTCTTGTGGCTCATTTCAACCTTCTGAAAAGATACACAAGTGCCATTAACTTTTGCATAGAATCATTCAAGCAAATTCAAAGACAAGATAAAAAGCTGCAGTTAATGGCTCATAGAAAAATGATTTTAGTATCTGATTCTAAATGTTAAATAAAGTTTGGAAGGTCTACTTCGTAAAAGGGGAGGTCCCTGTGAGATACACTCAAAGATATTATTTATATTATTACTAGAATCAGTCAAAGACAAAATAAAATTTGCATTCTAATGGCTGAGAGAAAATGATTTTATTATTTGCTCAGATACTGGCAATGCAATCATTAGATTCTTGTGTAGAAATATTGAATATATTTTATTTTTTACTAGAAGACTACAATTTTTCTAAATAAACTTTCTTTTATGTCTGATAATTCTCATGGAGTTTAGATAAGCTTAAATATAAGGGTGGAGACAACATAAAACTAATGACATTTCAATTTAGTTTTGTGTTTAGACATTCAAGATCCTATGTAGGACTTGTAATAGTTGGCATAAAAAAGGTATCATTATGTCAAACTTGCAAAGCAAGCTATGTTTTTCTAATATCAAATGGTTAGTCCTGGAAACACACATAAAAGTTACATTATATGGAACAAACAGGATATAATTAAGAATACATATACACACATATTATTGTCATAGACATAGTTATTGCATATATATATACATCATATACATATATGTATATGCATATATGCATTTAATAAATATTACTGAAAAGGAAACCATGAATTTGAAGGAGAGTGGGGAGGTTTGTATGGGAGGGTTTGGAGGGAGGAAAGGAAAAGGATAAATGTAATTATATTATAGTCTAAAAAATAAGAGTCAATTAAAATCACTTCCTCTTTCCATTCTGAATTTTGTCCATTGTATTTTTGCTGAAATCATGAACCATGTCTAAAAACATTTGTGGAGTCAAATTAAATGGTCAATAGTTGATGATGCTATTTTGTGATAATTACTGGGAGCATTTATAAGCTTAAAAATTACTAGATACACCATGAAACAAAGTCATATTCCAATGGAGAACTGATGTTAAAAATGCTTGTTTTTCAGTATGTGAATGTGAACCTGAAATTTCATTAATAAAATTAGTATAATATAGTGTGCTGTTTGTACTAGTCACTTACTACAACTGAATTACAAATTTTCTACTCTGAATAAATATTCACCTTTATTTCTTCAGTGGTATGTATAGCTTCTGTTTTTATTTCCTTCATGTAATATATATAACAACAACAAAATTTAAAAAAAGGAAAAGAAACAAAAATAAGGAACAAAAACACAATAAGACAAAAAAAATACTAATTTAAAAAGAAAATAGTAGAGGATTTAAGACACACAAAAGGGAAATGTTTTCTTTATAGTATATGTGGTTTATGTTGTTATACATGAATCATTATTTAATTGTATATACTTTATTAATACATAACACTATTAAGACACACATTGTGATGAACCACTTTAACACAATTTTAAGCATTCATTAAGCTTCATATTAATAATTAATTATTTATAGAATTTTACAATAGAGTGTTTAGAATATATGATTCCTAATATTTCTGTATCAAGTACCATTAACAAGGAAAACCAGTAAAAAAAAAATCAAATCTGTTCTAATTAGTGACAGGAAAACTAATTCAGTCTAATGTTTTGAATGTACCTTCTGTCAAACTCAGAGTTACCACCAGGAGATATAGAGACAGGCAGCTGCAATTTAAAAAAAAAAGAAAGAGGAAACTGGGTATTAAAAGTCTCATATAAAATGCACAATAGAATAGTAGAAATATATTGCCTAGGCATCAGGTAGAAACTTCAGGAAGTCTACATCAAGACCTCAAATTACAATTTGGAACAGTAGCAATGTAGTGTAATCTGTGGTGGTTAGGAGCAATCACAGGAATCAACTTCATTGGTGTTGGGTTTGGCTTTCTGATAAAGAGGCCTGGGGAAGAGGGTGACTATCTATTGCTGGGATACCTCTGTGCTATCTTCCTAGCTGAAGTTGTCTGCTGCTTCACCATTGAGTGCTACTCTTATTTAAAGACCCTTCTTTGCTCATAAATAACAACAAAAAACCCTACTTCTAATTGAAAATTTTAATTTTAATTATCAGGACACAGAGACTGCTATATTATTGTGGTATGAAATGTGTTGGACTGAGTAAAATAATTCAGAACTGGACCAGCAATTTTCTTTCTCTTTGATGTATCTAACTTGTTCCAGCATTTCCTCGAGCTCATTCCTTAAGACTGCTTTCATTTTCAGTTTCAGTTATTATATCCTGAAGATGTCTAGGTTTCATTACCGTTCTAGTCTTTCTTCTTGAGGAAGAGAATCCTTGGTTTCCCTTGAGTATCTTAAGATACACAAGCAAACTAGCCTCACACAGGATTAACCTTAAGGCTCATTGAACACAAAAGTTATAAAGAGGAGGCACTGAGATTTCAACTGTATGTGTGCTGATAACAATTAGGAATTAATTAGTGCTCACAGTTTTCTCAGAAGTTTCATAACTAAAATCACTATATTTTTCTTCATTTGCTCAATGTTTACAATGTCTAATATTAGAAAAAATTCAGATGTTAAGCAGTTTTGTGGAACATTAAACAAATGATAAAAGCCTGTGAATATTTGTGCAGGTGATATCCAAAAATAAAATGATTTTCACCTTATGAAATTGCATGAAATACCTTAAAATACTTCATTTTAAAGTGGTGGTTTATATATTAACACTGAAATTACATGTTATTTATAAAAATTGGGTAAAATATACTAATTATCCCTTTTCATTTATTTGAAAATCAAATGAAACCGGGTATCTTATTTTTCACTTGGAAACATGTTATTCATGATTTTAACTGGTGAGATCAATGATATTCTTATTTTTTAATTTTATTTTCCACTTGAAATATCTAAATCTCATATTCACCTCTCAAAGAGCATGCATCAGCTGTTCAATTCATAGAATTTCATATATTCTCCAAAGAAATACTGAGGTAGGTGGTAACTACTATCAAAGTAGATATTTACCTTCTATAATATACCTGAGAGCCACAGCTCTTGCAGACAGTGAAAGAATCAGTAGGCTCTAAGAGTCAATGAAGACTACGAGGCTCCGGTTGCCATAAGACCTGTGACACTTCCTACTCACAAAGATCCTGATTTCCTTCTCCAAAATTATTCTTCCTTTTGCTCCAGAGAAGGAAATTTATGGTTCTCCTCATTATTTGTGATGTTCCCAGAGGTGATAGCATATAATTTGTTCAGTTTATTATGCTTAAATTATCTGAGAGATTTTTAAACAAAATTGCATTGATGTCATTCAAGCTTTTCCCTAGTGAAAAAACATAGCTCATAAAAAGAATCAAAGCAACAAACTGATCTGAAGAGTTCCAGGGAGACCCGAAGGATTTATGGACCCTGACTGACTAGGTTACAGAGTCAAGTATTGCGGCGTTAATGGACACTGTAGCAGTTTATTTGTATTAAATGGAGAAGTATCAAGCTGGTCATGGCTTTTTAAGTGAGGTTGTTATCACAAAAAAAGATTTTGAATGCATTTTTTTTCTTTTTTTTAAATTTTATAATTTAATTTAATTTTACATATCAGCCATGGATTCCCCTGTCCTCCCTCCTCCCGCGCTCCCCCCTCCTCTCAGCCTACCCCCATTTCCATCTCCTCCAGGGCAAGGTCTCCCCTGGGGATTCAGCTCAGCCTGGTAGATTCAGTCTAGGCAGGTCCAGTCCCCTCCTCCCTTCACCAAGGCTGCGCAAAGTGTCCCTGCATAGGCCCCAGGTTCCAAACAGCCAGCTCATGCACTAAGGACAGGTTCCAGTCCCACTGCTTGGGGGCCTCCCAAACAGTTCAAGCTAATCAGCTGTCTCACTTATCCAGAGGGCCTGATCCAGTTGGGGACTCCTCAGCTATTGGTTCATAGTTTATGTGTTTCCACTAGTTTGGCTATTTGTCCCTGTGCTTTTTCCAATCATGGACTCAATCAACAATTCTCGCTCATACGATCCCTCCTCTTTCTCGCCGACTGGACTCCCAGAGCTCCACCTAGGGCCTAGCTCTGGGTCTCTGCATCCGCTTCCATCAGTCATTGGATGAGAGTTCTACCACGACAGTTAGGGTGTTTGGCCATCCGATCACCAGAGTAGGTCATGCATAGTAAGTTTCACTCGTTTTGGAAGGAGGCAAGAGAAGAGGATGCTCTCACAGCAGAGTTGAAATACATTATATGCATGTGATTCATCCTCAGCTTCTTTTTACTTATAGAAATTTTCTTCTCATGAGTAACTAAACCAAAATTGATAACTGTCAGCATGGCTTAGCTTTGTGTTTCCAGGTGCTCACCTACACAGAAGGATTATTGTTGTCAGTGATGGCCAATGTTGCTCACTGTTAACTCTTAATTTCATCATATGGTCATGAGAAAATATGAAGTTATCATTGTGTTGTGTGTAGGGAAATGACCATCTCACTGAAACACACTATTGTATATTCAGCATAATCAAGAAGAGTTGCTCACAATGTTGGAGATGGATTTACATGAACATATTCATAACTGACTGCTTCACGTCACCAACGTACTTCACAAGCAGGAAGCACAAAGTATGACTGTAAAATATATCAGCCTAATGTGTAAAAGCTGACATAGCCACAAATGTGCTCAGATGCAAGACAGGCCCAATTGCTGCAAATTTAATTCAGTCTTTGATCCCTACACCAGATCCCTTAACTCATCCCTTTGTGACTTGCACTGTCCCATACTCTCACTCAGCATATTCATTTTTCCATACTCATCATTTATTCATCAATACAAATAAAATACATTCTGCAAAGCTGAATCATGTCAATTTTGCAAGTAAAATATTGATTTCTCTGAAAGAAGGCTGATGTTTACTCATTCATTCATTGAGGTGTTTAATCTCAAGTAGAAAATGGGCACATATAAGACTAAATGTAAGTATATGTAGAACTCCTTCATGGTTACTACTCATGCAAGAGACATTCAGAATACAGTTGATGCTGCCAACACATTAAATATAAATTTACCAAATTATACTGTATCATAAAATTTAACACCTTAAGAACATATGCCATATCATTTTCTAAAGTTATAGATAAAAGTGACAATATAAATATAATAAGGATATAAAGCATAGAAGCCAGTTTTTTTAGTGTCAAAAGAATTACTGGACATGGGCTGCAAAACCTCAATACCAAGAAATCTGGCAGTGTAATAGAGGAGTAGAGTTTAGTTTGATAAGCACCCACACTTACTGACATTTTGAATCACAGAGTTATATCATAACCTGAATCAGTGAATGATATTGGTCTGCAATAAACGATAAATGAGTGTTTACCCTGGAGAAGATGAGAATCGTATTCATGCAGATCAGAATTGAAACTACAAAGATGGTGAGAAAAAAAGACAACAAAGCCAGCAAATGTGACTGATGTAAATGCTCATTAGAATAAGGTTGTTCACCGCAAGCACATTGTCTTATTAAATACTGGCTTAGAAAAACTCTGTGACTAAAAATTCTGGTTTGCTCAAACCAAATTAATTAGTGTCATAACGTGTGTTTTAGCATGACATGTATGTATCATTGTAAGAGAAGTCTAAGAACAGCTTTTGTGAGGGAAGTCTGCAGATTCATTGGGGTTTCAAATGCCTGTGGTGCCTACACATTTTAGAGGTTTACATGGTCATTAACAGAAGATTAGTCGGTTCTTACATAGACTATTTTAATTATAAACTTTGCTATTTTTAAGTCTTCTGATGTTCAAATAACAAATGTATTTTAAAGCTTGACAGGTGTTCAACAGTTTCATACTTTTTAGACTAGAGTTAGAAGTTAGAAGAGGTACAGGTTTAAGAATAGATGCTAAATTCATAATTGTTTGCTTTCAGTAGGAAATTGGGTTTGAGAAAATGGAATCCTACATCAAATTGGAAAAGCTTGAAGAGGGTACACATGCAACAGTATATAAAGGAAGCAGTAAACTGACAGAAAATTTGGTTGCATTAAAAGATATCTACTTGGAACATGAAGAAGGAGCGCCCTGTACAGCTATAAGAGAAGTCTCACTGTTAAAGGATTTGAAACATGCAAATATAGTAACCTTACATGACATTGTTCACACAGATAAATCTTTGGTCTTTGAGTATCTGACAAAGACCTGAAACAGTACATGGATGACTGTGGAAACATTATGAGTATGCACAATGTAAAGTTGTTCCTGTACCAAATTCTCCATGATTTGGCATTTTGCCATAGAAGAAAGGTATTGCACTGGGACTTGGAAACCACAGAACCTCCTCATTAATGAGAGAGAGGAACTAAAGCTGGCTGACTTTGGACTGGCCAGAGCCAAGTCAGTCCCGACAAAGACCTACTCAAATGAAGTTGTCACACTGTTGTACAGGCCCCCTGATGTGCTTCTCGGTTCCTCAGAGTACTCAACCCAGATTGACATGTGGGGAGTTGGCTGTATTTTCTTTGAAATGGTTTCTGGAAGACCACTGTTTCCAGGGTCAACTGTGGAAGATGAACTGCACTTAATATTTTGACTACTAGGAACTCTGTCTTAGGAAACTTGGCCAGATGTTTCTTCAAAAGATGAATTCAAGAACTACAACTTCCCAAAATATAAGGCACAACCTCTAATTAACCATGCACCCAGATTAGATTCTGAAGGAATTGAGTTGATAACAAAATTTTTTCAGTATGAGTCTAAGAAAATGGTTCCAGCAAAAGAGGCCATGAAACATGTATACTTCAGAAGTCTAGGACTGAGAATACATGCTTTGCCAGAAAGCATATCAATATTCAGTTTGAAAGAGATTCAGTTGCAAAAGGACCCGGGTCTTCGAAATTCTTCCTATCCAGAGACAGGACATGGGAAGAACAGAAGACAGAGCACGCTCTTTTAAGTCTGGTGACATGGTTTCCAGCCCAGCCCCAGCCTTTCTTATCAGTCTTGAACTCAGAGTTGAAGGCAATTATTTCTTGTGCTAGACTTGGAATCTCCATTTGTCTACACTGTCCTCTTCACAGCGGAGTCCTTATTTCAGACCTACAGATTGTTTTTATATTTGCTGTCACTGTGTGACAATTTTTTTTTTGTACAGAGTTCCTTTTTTTTTTTTTTGGTTTTTTGAGACAGGGTTTATCTGTGTAGCTTTGCGCCTTTCCTGGAACTCGCTTTGGAGACCAGGTTGGCCTCGAACTCACAGAGATCCGCCTGCCTCTGTCTCCTGAGTGCTGGGACTAAAGGTATGTGCCAACACCACCCAGCTGTATAGTTGCTTTTAAGGTCTTCTCTGCAAATAGAGCCAGTAGGTTACAGCTCTCAGTGTAACTGTAGCTGCAGAGTTGTGCAGGACTGAGAAACACAGTGCATTATTTATTTCAGAATTGTTGCTGCTAAATAACTACTGTCTGTTTATTTAACACAACAGTTGAATGCCTGAAGAAGTTTCAGTGGCTTTATTATATGTGAATGCATCTGTTTCTCCTCACAAATTGTTTTACTGCTGCATTTTTTTGTTCGTTTGTTTTTAAAAATTAAAGTGCAGTGTTTCCTGGAATGTATATTTAGCTTTGCTTAGCAGTAAAGACGTGAGCCATCTTGAACACTCTAAGTTTGTGCTACATATAATTTCATAGGAACATTGGCCAGTATAGTAGCTGAGAGATTGGCGGCACAGTGTGTTTAAGAAGCATGCAATGTGAGAGTTGATTCAAACAAGTGAATATCAGACATTTTTGGGATTCTTACATTAGACACCAATAAATTAAAAACCAAGTTATTTATTTTTACCTATTCCTCATTTTAGAAATGTCTACTGCATATTCGTATGCTACTTCCCTTGGTTAACTCTTTTACACTGTGCTTTTAGTTAAATTTTAACCATAGAAGTCATTCAAACAGGAAAGGCCTTGCTGCTGTTTGTTTTAAGCACATTTCTTTTATTAGATGATAATTCATTTTGAGGAACAGTTTCCTTCATTTGGAGGCTCTGTGTGTTTCAATAACATTCACTTGGAATCAGCTGAAAGCTGTACTATGTCTTTAAAAATGAGCCATGATAAATTAGAAATGAGAAATAAGAACCCAGAGGACTGCTCTAAAGCATTATGGGTATTATCTGCTCATCAGAGACACTAACTAGTGTAACTTGAATTATGCATCTCCTTGAACATCACAGACACTTTGGTGCTGGTAACTGTGTTTTAGGCATTTGTGTTCATTTTTAATGACTATTGGTTAGTGCATCCTATAACTATAAATCTTAATTGAGATATTTTGAAATGGCCATGTGCATTTTTGCCTTATATCATGAAAATAGTTATAACTTGATTTTTGTCCTGCCATTCACTATAAACTTTCAGGGTCCTCTCATTTCTGTTCAGGAAATCCTGCAGTTCATTGTTGTTATTTAACAGTATTAAGTGAGTTTTTGTATATTTCATTTTAACTTTATTTGTGAATAGTGATTGTGGCATGTTTGGGGATGTTATTTTAATATTTCACAATACTGAAATTTTGATTTTTTTTAAAAAGTTCTGGAAGAAACAGATTCATGTATAATGGTGAATATCAGACCACTACTGCTTTTCACATTTGTCAACTGGTTTTATGTTAAACCTTGTAGCCTAACTGCTGTTACTTATAACTGACAGACATATGTATTAATATTATACTTTGAAGGTTATAAATATTATGTGAAAACTCCTTCATTCTGTTTTGAAATTTATAATAACTAAATCTTTATGTTATATAAAATGTGAAAAGAAAAAGAAAAACTCTGTGAATCGAAATACCACTGGGTGAAATGGATTTCGTGTGCTATCATCTGGGGAATATTAAATAAAGAAAAAATAAGATGGATATAACATTTCTGACATTTGATTTTTGAGAATACCACTGATTTACAAAATATATTAAATACTGTCAAAGATAGAGATAATAATTGAACAGAGGTTACAAAGAAGATTGACTTTATTAGGACTTAAGGGGTTACTAAAAAAAGAAAAATAGGAAGGATTTGAAATTTGGAGGGCATGTTAGGGGAAAGTTGGTGGAAATGGGGTGGACCATTTGATCACATTTCATTGTATACATGAATAACAATTTCAAAGAATAATCTAAACATCAATAAATAAGTTATTAAGCTAAGAAAGCAAAATTTTCAAATATTTTAAGAAGCTAAATTCCTCGTATGTAACTGGGAAGACCACATGTAAAATCACATGTCCTGCTACTTTCAGCATTCAGAGGAAGATATCTATCCAAAAAAAATCATTAACACTAAAATTAGGTAACCTTGAAGAAGTCAGTGATAGACAGATGAATACTTTTAAATACATAAAGCCAAAATAGAAAATCCTTATAACAATACTGGATTTACAGTTAAAAACAGAAAAAGTTAAGTATAAAACCTTAACATTTGCCATTTTTCATATATAAAATAAACTATACACTGATGCTTCAATATTAGCTGTTTTCTTTTTTTGTTTGTTTTTGTAACGGCCTTGAGAAATATTATGGTGATGCAATTGCAATTCAGAATCAATAAGGTGTTGTATTTGAGTGAAAGAGGAAGAGGCAAACGTGATGTCACATACGAAAAAGAGTGAGCAGGGCCTCAGAGACAGCTCAGCAGGAAGAGGCTCGCTGCTTCAATATCTCTAGTGATTAGTTCATAATTTGCCATAACTCCAACAACTGTGGGATCCAACATCTCTTGCCTTCATGAGGGTATCTACACTTATGTACACACACACAAACACACACAATTGATCACATACACAAAATTAAAATGTTATAAAATACATCTTTGGAAAAGTAACAGTAGTATATAAAATTAATGGATATTTATATTAAAATAACCAGAAAAACACTTTTACTAAAAGTGAATGTTTTCAGAATGAGTCTTTAACATTTATCAGTTTATAGATGTGTGGCAGACATGTTCTCTGAAAGTGTCAAAGACATCATTTTTTATCATATTGCTTTATTTATTAATACTACAAAACAGTGAAGATAGATGTCCCCCCCCCAAAAAAAACACTAGCAAAAGAAAATATAAGATGTTGATACAGAGTTTACCATTTATCACCTTTGGTAGCATATAAGCTTGTATCACTAAATGAAATATTTATTCTGAAGCAAAAAATAATAGTAAGGATTCAATATTGAATTGTGATTTAAACTATTAGGGGGATCTTGAGTACATATAAGTGAAGCAATATTTGTCAACATGAACTATAATACATTTTACATGGGGTTAAATTATGCAACTATTTTAGAAATATTATCACAGGACAGTTACAGTTATCAAAGATTACTATAGGATTATTTAATACTGGACAATACCAAGTCTTTATAGATTCTTAAAGACTCTATGAAAAGCATTTTTTACCTCTTTGTTTCTTAAACTGTAAATCAAGGGGTTAAGCATGGGGATCACTAAAGTATAGAACACAGAAGCCATTTTGTCAGTTTCAAATGAGTGAGTTGATTTAGGCTGCAC
Organism: Peromyscus attwateri; assembly: GCA_902168425.1. NCBI lineage: Eukaryota > Metazoa > Chordata > Mammalia > Rodentia > Cricetidae > Peromyscus > Peromyscus attwateri. The sequence continues at coordinate 6,864 of CABHPP010144593.1, read as the reverse complement.
ATACATGAAGATTAAAGACCCATAGAACACCACCACCACTGTCAGATGGGAACCACATGTGGAGAAAGCCTTTTTTCTACCTTCTGCGGAACGCATTCGAAATATTGTTAACAAAATCAGCATGTAGGACAAAAGAACTACAAAAAGAGAAGAGATTAAATTAAAGGCTGAAAACAATATAGTCAACAATTCTGTCTCTTGGACTTGTGAACAGATCAAAGGTAGCAAGGGGACAACATCACAATAGAAATGGCTGATGACATTAGTGCCACAGAAAGTCAAAGTGAAATATTTAATAGGGAACAGCAGAGCCTGGAAGGTGCTGTAGAGGTATGGAATGGCAACAAGTGCATGGCAGCGTCTCTGAGACATGATTGCACTGTAGAGCAGAGGGTTGCAGATGGCCACATAGCGGTCATAGGCCATGGAAGACAAGATTGAAAGTTCACTGACAATGAACATAATGAAGCATGCCATCTGTGTGGCACAGGCATAATAGGTGATGGTATTTTGATCCACAACAAAATTCACCAGCATCTTGGGGCAGATGGCAGTAGAATTTCCAAGATCAATGAAAGCCAGGTGTCTGATAAAAAAGTACATAGGGGTGTGTAGGTGAGAGTCCACCTTGGTCAAAATGATCATGCCCAGGTTTCCCACCACGGTGATTGTATAGATGGTGAGGAAGACCACGAACAGAGGGAGTTTCAACTCAGCACTCTGTGTGACTCCCATTAAGATGAATTCAGTTGGCATTGTTGCATTTTGTTGGCCCATTTTGTTGATCCAGAATTAACTCTTTTTGAAGAAACTATATAAAGATTTATTAGATCTTTTCCATTGCCATTTGAACACTGCAGTGATCATAATTAGAACAGATATTTTATTCACAAAATAGACAACACATGTAATTTTTACATATTTTTTGAATAAAATAAAATTTTGCTTTCCCGAAATAGGGAAAACGTATGAAGCACATAAAGGAATAGGAATGATTAAACTCAAGACTCAGCAAGGCTTAATATAAATACATAGAAAATAAAGCCATGTAAGTAATAAAAATCCATTTTCATAAGAGACACATGGTTGGTCATAGCAGATTTCCATTCATTCTGAAAATTCATATACAATCTTTATTTTCTCTAGGCTATGGAACTGTCCAATGCAATCACACAATCGTGTAATCAACTGAATACTGTATAATAAGGATTTAGACATGATCAATAAACGCAGTTTGTGTTTTAACTATAACTGTCATATGGAAGCATTAGCCCATCCCACTAAAGTACAAGTGATTATTGTGTATTTGGTATTTAGTAAGTACATTAGGGTGGTCTGAGTCAATGACTTTTATTAATTAACAAAAATGGCTTCAAAGAACATTCCTACTACCAGTGTCTGAAATGTGCCTGCTATTTTGTTAATAAAATAATAATATTTATATATTGGATTAAATTTTGGTAATAGTATATTTATAATAGGACACATATGCTCTATAGTATAGGCAGTCACATTTATGTCTTAACTTACTCATTTATTTCATTTTTAATAAAGAAAACCTTAAAATTAGCATAAGAGTCACATGATTAGAATCTAGTCCTGAAAATACATATGATTTAAGTCAACATCCAAAGAGGTCAAATGCTTAATTCAATATTCTTTATTTTCTTCCTCACTGTTGAAATAAATTCTATTCAATTATTTGAAATTTTATTTAGTTAATTTCTATTAAATTCTGAAATTTTTATATCACATTTATGATGTGTAATGTTATTATTTTAAAAGGTTTCAATGTAATAACTTCATTTGTGTAATAAATTTAAATAATTAGAAAAGATGTCATGAATAGTATAGTTGATTTACCCCAATACATTTGGTAATAATACATTACCATTATATTCTGTTTGACCTCAACAGAAACCAGTGACTTTGTAAGCATGAATTTAATAAGAGTAATAATTGAGTATCAAAGTATTCTATGATGATGGGTGACATAATGTAAAGACAGTTGTAACTGGAAAATCTAGGGTTTCACTATAAGATGCAAGCCTTCAGTTTGAAGCAGGAACAGTCTGCAGCTACCTTCTTGAAGTTGGAATCAATCTAAAAATCTGTAATTGGTATTTATTTTACCTTTCTGATTCTTGAGATAGGATCTGAGGAAAGGTGGTACTTAAAACTGCTGGCTATTTCTCTATACTCTTCTGAGATTTAAAATTATACTTAATTTGTTTATTTGTGAGTGGAGGTCATGTAAATACCATGGATGGAGTCAGTGTGTAGGGCAGAGGCAATTTGCAGGATTCAGATCTATCTTTCCACCATATGTATTTAGGGAGTAAACTCAGGTTGTCCCCATGGATATCTAGTTTCATTACTTTGAAACATCTTGCCAGCACTATTTCCTCTTCTGAACTGAGATTTTCTGCTATTTCTCCTCTGATTTCAAATATTTGTTTCAGATCCCTCTTTCCCACAAATAAAAATCATAGTCTCTCATCTTTTGAAAATTAGCTTGTGAAGTGTTGTTATCATAGTGTTTTATGATGGAAAGATGAGAAGTACCAGGTGAAGAAAGGGACTTAGAATTTTCAAATTTTTAATGCTTTCTACCACAGATTCTCTAGTTTGTTGGCTGTCTCTCTTGTATCCATCTTAGTAGTTAACTTTCTTGAATATAAGTGAATTTTCTAACTCTCACTGTTCTTCTTGTGTGGAAAGTAATTGATGTTTCAATTTTTTTAAATTGACCTAATAGATATTCTAAGAGGTAAATTCAATGTAGAAGTATATTTATATTCTACAACTCTTAACATTTTTCTATACTTGTCATTATTTACTGACTATTCATTGTAAATTATCCCATTAGTGAGCAACCTGCTAAGAAAATTAACTAGGCAAGAATATATTCTACAAATGCATGTAATGTCATTATATAAAAACCACTGAACTTTTCAAATATTGCATGAGAATTTCCTAAAATATTTAATCTTCAAATACTGCACAGCAAGCATTTATTCTAAAACAATATATTAGAGATTGCATAGGATATATGTTACAATTTGCTGATGTTTATCTGAGAATCTAGTATGATTGAGCACTCCATATATTATCTGGAAATCTAATTAATGATAAATTTTTTTTAAATAAGATTTTGGTAAAACATTGAGCTATTCCTAACTTCAGCTTCACTTCAAAAATTTAAAGATTGCCATCATTTCTCACAAATAAAAGTGAAGTAGCACATCTATTTTATGACTTTGAACCTTAAAATAACATACTGCTTCAGGGAACCTTAATTAACAATGGAGAAGCTGTGTGGCCCATTTGAGGAATTCATCTCTTACTTGTCTGTATAGTGTTTATGGCCAGACATAATAGTAAGTTTCCCACGCCTAGTAATCAAACCCGGAATAGTACATATCTACTTACCGTTAATAAACAATCAGATTTTCCTTTCTAACACTATACATATTTTCTTTGTGGAAGGAGAGTTTATAGATTTCTTCTCTCTTGGTAAATCTCCCTAAGGAAATTTAATCTAATTCATTCACCTCATTGCAACTAAATCATTTGAGCAACTTAAAAACAATGCTTGGTATTTGGTGCTAATTACCTAGGATATCCTACAGGTTCCCCTTGAGAAAATGTAAGGAACAATTCAAAGAGAGAAACAAAATATTGTAAATTATTGGTGCAGAGTCCCAAATGTAAAGGCACTCTCGCAATCACTTCTATGGAAATTACGATTAAAGTACAATTATCGAGGACAGAGACTATTACAACTGGAGAGAAATTTCAATGTACTAAAAGTAGGCTCACTGTTATGTATATGGAATATAATTCTGACACTGTTAGGTGATATTCACTATGACTTATCAGAAACAAAATCTACTGTTAGGTATAATAACTCAACTCCCATAATATTGCATATATTTTCTCTTTGTGACTTCAAAATGGAGAAAAATTGAGAAAAAAATTGGAGTGTAACATAGATATATCCTTAAAATTGGTATTTAATTTTGATCTATTTACCGATCTTTAAAATAAGACAAAGGACATGTTAACAGTAAAATTAAAAAAAAAAAAAACAACTACAACCATGCTTTAAATTGTCCTACCAAACAACCAAAAGAATTACGAAATTTTACTTGTGGAGCTAGTCATAGGACTATGTGGCTGCAGTGCCAACAGTGAGGACACAGGCAGGGGATCATGAGTTGAAAGACATTCTAATCTACACGGTGAGTTCCCAGTCATCCTGAGACATACAAAATTGTCTAAGAAAAAGAGATAACAGAAGTTGAAATACACAAGGAAATTGTTTCCTGCTTTTACCCCTAAACAACAGTTTCCCAGTGTAAGAAAACGAGATAATAGAAGTAGAAATACACAAAGAAATTATTTCCTGCTTTTATTCCTGAACAACAATTTCCCAGTGCCAAGCAACTGAATGTCATTAACAGATTTTTTTTCTGTGACTGAGTTTCACATTAATGGAAACACCAAATACATACTCCTTATTTTCTTTTATCAATATTCAGATTACTAGTGAAAAATCACCCAGGCCTTAATTGTTTTGTTATATCAAGCTCTGTTTTATAGTCTCCGACTGATGGAGATTGTAGTACTAGGTTCTTTTGGAAGTCTGATACAAATGCTCCTGTATATTTGTTGATGTCTGATTCAAACTTTCTTAGCTGCAATTCTTAGAGCAGAATCCTGGATATTGGGATCTTCAATGGAATTTTTTTTTAGACTTGTATCACTTTCTATTACTGATTCAATGTATAGCAGTCTCATTTTCCTATTATTAATACTAAATGTGCATTTGATTTATTTATTATTTTAACACAGAAATTAGAAGCATAAAATATTTTCTTACTTTTTAAATATTCACTTACATGTAATGGTAAAAGCTTTTTAATGTAAAGTTATTCATTTTCATAAAGAGTCTAATTTTGCCAATTTTTGGTGAAAATTTATTTCCATTTTTTTCATGGCATTATAAATTGACTCTTTTCTTGCATACTGTATCCTGATTCTTGTTTCGCTCCCTCTACTTTTCCCATTTCCTTCCAACTTGCCTTTCCATCCAGACCCACCACTTTTCTGTCTCTCATCAGAAAAGAACTGGCTCCTAAGGAATAATATTAAAATATAACATAATAAAAAACAAGATAAAACAAAAAACATCATATCAGCGTTGGACAAAGCAAACAAAAAGAAGAGAAAGAGCCCAAGAAAACTCACAAGGATCAGAAACCCAATCATTTGTATGCTCAGGAATCCCATAAAAACACTTAACTATGTTGTGGAGATCCTGTAGCTTTGAGTCTGTGGATCAGGTCCCTTCACATGCTCCAGCAGATCATAGATGGGGTGATTGTTGGGGTGAGCCAAGTCATAACCTGGGATCTGGGCCTGGGCAGCAGAAGGGTTGGTCTGCCAGACTGTCCTCCCCTGGTGGTGAGCTCCCTAACATTGCCCCAGCTCATTTCCCTCTTTACAGCAGTGAGCAAGAGGTGGTACCAGTTCATAGGGCCACAAGGGGATATCCAGGAAGAGTCCTAGTGAGGACCCAGCATCAATAGTGTAGTAGAAAACAGAGGCGTCCAACCAGATCAATGACTCTTTGCAATGAACACTTAAAAGTAAAGATATATGGACAAAGTGTTTACTATGTGATTCACTGTGTCACACTGCAGCTTCCATGATGAGATTTTTTAATTTTCCCCTTTTAATTTTTTTCCTTTTTTCTCTTAAATTTTGTTTTATGGGGGGGGGGCGGGAATCCAGCGGAAGAGGGCAGATGTGAAGGGACAGAGAAATGAATGGGATTAAGATACATGATGTAAAAGACACATAGAATAAATAAAAAGAAAAAAATCAAAACCCCCCACTAAACTAGAAGCCATAATATATATGCAGAGGACCTGTTGTAGACCTATGCAGGCCATGTGCTTGCTCTCTCAGTCTCTGTAAGTTCAAATGAGCTTTGCTCATGTTGATTAAGAGGACTTTGTTTTCTTGGTGTATTTCATCCCCTCTGGTTCTTACACTCTTTCTGCCTCTGCTTCAGCAGACTTGCCTGAGCCCTGAGGCAGGGGATTTGATGGAGACATCCTGTTTAGTGATGAATGTTCCAAGGTTCCTAACTCTTGGCATAATGTCTGGTTGTGAGTTTCTGTATTTTGTTTTAATATACTATAGGGGAATGTGCATTTGATAATGGTTGAGCAAGGCAAAGATCAATGAATATTCGCAGAATGTTGTGAGGGGTCATTTTATTGGTAAGTTAGTTCAACAGAACAATAGTATTTAGTTTTCCCCTGAGGTCCCCGGACTATCTAGTCTCAGGTTCTTGGTAATGCAAGCAGTGTCCAGTATGGGTTCCATCTTGGAAAGTGCACTTTAAGTCAAATCAAATATTAGTTGGTTA
>CABHPP010144592.1:36233-54838 GCA_902168425.1 Peromyscus attwateri | reverse complement strand
TCTCTCGTTCTGTATAAGGCCTATGCCTGGACACTGAGCATAAATCCTAAAAGGGTGTCTCTATGAAGGCCAAGGATGCCTTCCACAGAGTGATAAAGGTGGTTTCAGATTGAGGGATGGGCTGCAGGGGGCTACCCAAACCTTTTCCTGCACACGTCCTTTGTTTATAGCAGTTTTAAGCCAATGGCAGGTTTAAGCAGCATGTGTGGAGCGTTCACTGTATTCTTTCCCCATACAGTCCTAACCCAGCATCCCACAGTGTGCATGTGCTGTGGTCCAGGACTCAGAATGCCATGTCATCTGTACAAGGCCACACTTCATCATGCCTGTCAGTGCTGGGCATCTGGGTAGCCAGAGAGAGCTCTGTCTTGTCTTGCACTAATGTGGGCTTTCAGCATTTAATCCTGGGAGGACAGAGTCAAAGGCGAGAACACCCCAGAAGGAGCCCAGATGGAACCATGTGAGAAAGTCCACCCCAAGTCAGGGACGTCATAATCTAGAAAAAAAGAAAAAGAAAGATAAGGCCGGCCGGGCGGTGGTGGCACACGCCTTTAATCCCAGCACTCGGGAGGCAGAGCCAGGCGGATCTCTGTGAGTTCGAGGCCAGCCTGGGCTACCAAGTGAGTTCCAGGAAAGGCGCAAAGCTACACAGAGAAACCCTGTTTCGAAAAACCAAAAAAAAAAAAAAGATAAGGTCTTTGGGCCACAGAGCCATGTAGTAGGTGTGGCTGTGTCTCCAGCCCTGGTGGGATTCTAGAGGAAAGAAACAAGAGGGCCGATTTCTCCTTGGAAATACTAGTTTAACTGCCCTCCAAGGACAAGTGGGGCCCGAAGAGAGAGAGAACACCAGACTGTAGGCACCCTGCACTGTCAGCCGCAGAATGTGAAGGAACACCCTTCCATTCCCCTCCAGCACGGCAGCACCTCACACACAGACCCAGGATGCTGCACACCTGCAGGCAGGGAGGGATTCCCACCGCCAAAGGTGCCCTTTCTCCAGCCAAAAGCACATGCTCAGCCAGTCCTCACGGAATAAAAGAGTGAATGAGTGTAACTGGTCCTTTCCAGCTTGGTAAACTGAGGCAATAGCTTAGAAAGCATTGATTGGGTTTTGTTTTCCTAATGTTCTCCCTAACCAGTGAAGCAGGATCCTGTGGGAGAGAATCCTAAAAGCATCCAGAGCACGTGTCCACAACATACATGATGTAAGCATGTTCTAACAACTCAGACAAGGTGTCCTGAGGTCTGATGCCTGTGGTGACCATTGTGCAGTGTGCTCGGAGGATTCATAGAACTCAGTGATGGAGGCCTCCTTGTTTTCATGAAGATCCGGCTTAGTCAGTAATTGACAGAGACAGTTGATATTTGATAGGACTGAAGGGCCCTCTGCTGGCCGAGGTGTGAATTATCCCACATGACTTCTAGAGGTTCAATTACATTTAATTGGCCATGACCTCAAGCTATCTGCATGATTTAAATGAAGCTTCTCCATAGCCCCATGAAAATTAAAAGAGCAAAAGATACCATTTTTCATTAGCAAATTATCAAATCTTTTTTTTGGTTAATACTCACATACACAAAAAAGAGTGGAACAGCAGATCCAAGCATTCATTGTTGGTGAACGGAGCCTCCAAGCAAGAGAGGTAGATAGACAGGTGAAGCTTCTAGAAGGTTGAGGTACAGCCAGGTAGAGCCTCAAGTAACAGTGGCTGTCAGCATCATAGACATGGAAATAGCAGAGATGAGACCCAGCCATCCAGGCCTCGTCTACTCAAGCCAAAGGAGCCAGTGCCACGCAGAGCGGCCAGACTGCTCCATTTGTTGGTTATAGAGTGGAGCTGGCTCCAGTTTGGTAATCATAATGGTGGTTTTAACAGCTTTTCTTCTTGGGTAGAAACAACCTGGCCTTGTACTTGGTGGTCTAGAGATGGTCGACTTCCTCAACGAACTGCTGGGCCACTGAGGCCAGAGTCATCTTGCACAACGTCCTGGCCTTATGATGGCTTACTGACTCTCAGTGATTAAGTTGGTAGAAAAACGCAAGTTTGGGGTGGAAGAAATATACATGCCCTAGCAAGCAAGTGTCCAAGTTAGCCCTGGATTATTAGCTTTTTCTTTTCTCTCTCTCTCTCTCTCTCTCTCTCTCTCTCTCTCTCTCTCTCCTTTCTTTCTTTCTTTTTTTTTTTTTTGAGAGAGGGTTTCTCTGTGTAGCCCTGGCTGTCCTAGGACTCTGTAAAATAGGCTGGCCTCGAACTCAGAGGTTCACCTGTGTCTGGTTCCCAAGTGCTGAGACTAAAGGTGTGCACTACCACCACCCGGCACAATACTTCTTAAATGATCAACAGGTCAACAGGCCTGTGTGCTGGTCTGAAGTGAGTCTGGCTCCAGTTAAGACAGTGAAGGGCATAGATAGGATATGAAGACAGATGTCTAGCATTTTGTGCCACTTCAGATGTCTGCAGGATCTTGTAAAGAACTGGTGTTATTAAACAAATGGGATCCACACAGTGACTGTGGACGTGTGAGGTCAGTAGTGGACCCGGCACCCCGAGCCTGGTTCTTCCCAGAGTCGGGTTGCTTGGAAATGAAGAAGCCCAAAGGGGGTAATAAACTCCATCGAAGGCTGAATACTAGCATGAGACTGATAGTCAACAAGTACTGTAAGAGAAAGTTGAAAAGAACTTTGAAGAAAGAGATTGGCCCTGGCGTGAGTTTTTGAAACCTCAAAGCCCACCCCCATTGACACATTCTCTCCAACAAGGCCACACCTCCTAATCCTTCTCATCCTTCTCAAGTAGTGCCACTCCTGGTGACTAAGCATTCAAACATATGAGCCTGTGGGGGCAATTCTTATTCAAACCACCACAGTGGCTTTCAAGTTCTGCGAGGTGACCAAAGTGGCCATTATTATTATGCCAGAGGTATTATCTACAGCAATGCTGGTAGCAATCTAAACACATAGTCCTCTGCTGGCCTTGTCAGAGTCTGACCTTTGTGGCCTCAGCTGGTGTTTTATGACAAAGCTTTGGGAAAGTATAGGACCTGGGCAAAGAAAACACACACTACGCTTTTGACAGATGACAGATTAATGGCCCAGAGTCTACATGCTTTTAGTCCCCTTGTGGTGGTCCCTACCTGTTCACTGGGGTGTGGGGGGTTATAGACAGGTAGATCCTCCAGGAAGCTGTGTGGATCTAAACCCATATAGCCTATGTGTGACTTCCACCAGGCCCTGCCTCCTCAGAGACCATTCTAACCGAGTATCAACCATGTGCTCCCAAAATGCCTAGCTAAGTAATGATAGGTATAAGATAGGTCAGAAGCCATCTATATGTTCAAAATAAGGTTAGAACCATGAATGACAGTCCCTCGTGTTACAGTATGGTAGAGAAGTACATTTCCTATTTGGAGACTGGTCAGCCGGTATAACAGTCCACAGGGCAGTGGTCACGGAGTCACGGACGCTACCCATTTCTGCGACTGGCATGGAGGGGATTGTAAAGACACGAAGTGTCTGAAGACAGATGTGAGATGGATGGAGTCAAGGGGTCTGTGCCAGTCTGCTCCAGAGCTCTGACTGGTGGGTGCTGTAGTAAAAAGAGACCTTCTCCTTGGCAGACATGTCTGTCCAGTACCTCTGCCAATGTGTCCAGTTGATAAGATCTTCAGAAGAAATTCAAGAAGAGTCCCCAAAATGACACAGTCTAGGGGTCTTGATTGGGTTCATTTTCTCTACCAGTTAAAAAATTAAAAGGCAGGAGCTGGAGAGATGGCTCAGCGGTTAAAAGCACTGGCTGCTCTTCCAGAGGTCCTGAGTTCAATTCCCATCAACCACATGGTGGCTCACAGCCATCTACAATGGAATCAGACACCCTCCTCTCTCTGAGGCTCTCTTCTCTCATGCAGGCACTACACCCAAATAGAGTACTCATATACATAAATAAATAAATCTTTTTTTAAAAAAAAAGTAAAAGGCAGGAAAATTTCAAGCGCAACAGGTAGCAGCCGAGAAATCTCCTGCACCTCAGACAGAAGAACAGCGTTTATTGGAGATGAGGAAACACGTGCAGTGTGCACATAGAGAAAAAGCCCCCTGCAGAGGGTGAAGAAGCCTCTTCATGAAGGCCGGGGGTCTTAAAGCCTCTGAAGAGCCGTCATTTCCTTAATTTGGGTTGGCCAACATGAAGAAAGGAAGGATGGTTGATTGGTCCAGAACTGTTGTGGCGTATCCTGAGCAGGCCTTGAACTTGTTGAGCCTGCTGGTGGGAGACAAACCCCGCAAGACTTTGGTTTAGGCTGCCAGGCTTCTGTCTCATGTCAGAAGGTTGAGGAAGAAGCTGGCCGTCTTGGAGATCCGCCACCTTTATTGCCTAGCAATGACGATATCTGTCTGCCTACTGGGGAATCTGTCTAACTCCTAGTCTCTCACAGTGTCACACGCTGTCCCACAGCCATAGTCCTCTCTCCTTTGCTCCATCCACATCTCCTACCTTGTCTCCCTCCAAGGTTGTCTTCTCCAGTTTTCCCACCTCCTCACGTGACGTCACTGTGGTGCTGTTGCACTAAGTCTTGGACACACTAAGCTGTCTAGATATTTCTACACTCCCCCGATGAACTATTTCCACATCTTCCTGAAAGACCCTCTTTGTCTTCTAGACTCTGTCCACGCACACTTCAGCAGCCTGTCACCTGCTTCTGTCCTCTGCACCGCTGCCAAGGCCACTGGTGACATCCTAGCTACTCAACTTCCTGACCGGCCTTGCCAACAGCCAACAGTCTCATCTTGCTCCTGCTTCCAGGATGACTTTCCCTCCCAGGCCCCATCTTCCTTCATCGGTGGCTTCCTGGAAGAGTTCTTGGACTATGCCAGCCATGATCTATCCAACCCTCCCCTCCCTCCTGCAGATCCCTGCACACCATTCCTGGATAATCTCCCTCCTGGACCATTGGTCTTTTCTGATGTCAGGTACCTTCAAGGTCAGGCTCAAGCTGACCTCATCATTTCCTCGTTCATCTGGTCCCCTTTAGTTCACCACCCCCTTGTTCATCCCATGTTCACCTCTCTCTCTCTCTCTCTCTCTCTCTCTCTCTCTCTCTCTCTCTCTCTCTCTCCAGCCCTACATGCCCCTCGAGTCATTCCTACCTTCCCAGGCATGCACTGCTCCTGTCTCACCTGCTCCCTTCAGAAGCCTCTGCTCCCCTCCAACCTCCAGCCTTGCCCTTCTCAATGCCCACTGCCCACAGAGCTGAGGCTGCCCATTCCCCAGCCGAGTGCCAGCTCCAGCAGACCTCACATACCGACCTTGACACAGATAGTACCTTGAGGTCTTCCCAGGCTATCCATGGCTTCTAGGATGTAAGCAAATTCCATCGCATGGCCCCCGGCCTCTGACCCCTTCTGGGACCGGCATAAAAAGCCCTTGTGCTACGCATCATGACCAGTGCCCAAGAGCCTGGCTCCCACCCAGAGCATGACAGCTGCTTCACCCCTCTAGTGTGGCCATCTGGGAACCTTGAGGCTCTGTCTCCCATTGTCTCTGCCCAGTCTTGATCCCAGTTGCGCCTGCCGCCCTCCCTGAGTCTCCTGGTCTTTGCTGTTCTTGAATCACCTGCAGACTCACACCCACCCTCTCCTGCCTGCCTGGCTCCTTGAGGTCCTAGTTCCTTTGAAACAGGTCCCTACATTATTGATCTTTACGATTTATGACCCAGTCACTCCGCACAGTGCCTCCGATCTCCTCTGTCATGAGCCTCTAAAGGAAGAAAGAAAGTTATCTTTATTCTACATTCAGGCCAGAATTGGGGATGCTGGTCCCTCTCCTCAGAGTCCCTCACCCCTATGTCTCCATTCAAAGGTGGCCCCCATTCCTCTAATCCCCCTCACTGTCCAGCTATCCGGGCCTCCCTTCTCTGGCCAGCACTGCACAGGCACCAGAAGTCCTGTGGCCGCCCTCCACTCAACTTCCCACAGAAAGGACAGGAAAATTAGACTTGTGCTCCCAAGAGCAAGGTGACTGTACTTCTTGTGACCTTTCTGATAGGGGGAAAGAAGATACAGGACACAGGTGCTTACAGACCCGAAGGAAGTAGACAGGAAACTGGGGGAAAGGGAGTCCTGGGGAGGGGAGAGTCGTGGGAGAAAGAGGGGGATGATGGGAGAGAGGAATTAGGGGGATCTGCTCAAGTACATTGTATGTATGCATGAAAATGGCCTCACATGACCATCTATAATGATAACTTTTCAACTTTAAAAACCATGATGCCAATGGTACCCAGCCACACACGTGTATTTTCCCAGTCAGGACATCATGGTCTAGAACAGCGGTTCTCACCCTCCCCAATGCTGTGATCCTTTAATACCGTTCCTCATGCTGTGGTGACCCCTAACCATAAAGTTATTTTCATTGCTCCTTCATAACAGCAATTGTGCTACTGTTATGAATCAGAATGTAAATATCTGTGTTTTCTGGTGGTCTCAGGCCACCCCTGGGAAAGAGTCATTCAACCCCCAAAGGGGTCACAACCCCCAGGTTGAGAACCACTAGTCTAGAGCTTCCATTGTTGTCCCAAGGAAAGCTACTGTGCTGTGGGGAGAGGAGGCTGCCTCGGACTCTGGCTCCTCTTTGCCCCATCAAGTACCTTCCGCTGACCAGCGCATACATACATGGCGGAGTAAAATCTCCAGCACAAGTTGCAACGCTCCCTGATACTGTCCCCTCTGACTGTCCCTTCTCATGGCTTCCCAGCCAGGGCTGGCATTGTTCAGGTGGAGCCTACATCCGGTGTGTGAGTCCTCATCACCCCAGCAAAGATCTTGGTGCCTAAACGTGATGGATTCTGCACTGCCGGACTGGAGTGGGATCGCCGGCGCCGGACTGGAGCGGGATCGCCGGCTCCGGCCCCTCCCTCTGCAGTGTGTACATGACCTTCCCTGAGACTCGAAGGATGCTGAAGCCGGAGAGTCATTAAATAAGTTGCTTTGACGTCTCTGGGCAATGATTTTGTCACATAAAAGACGACAGATGAAGAGGGAAGCAGAGAGGGTGTCCCTTTATCTTGTGGCGTATATCCACCACAAAGGTGACAGCTGCGGGGCAGGGGGCCTGGTTTGTGCTGGTCACTCCTCACCTTCACTGGCAGCCATGCAAAGCTACCCCAGAGCTGGAGGGGGTGGCCGTGGTGTTCCAGGGAACACTGTTGCAATGAATGGGCTTGGGACTGGAGAGAAGGGTGCTGTGTGAGAAGGGCCAGGCCAGACACAACACATACAAACTGATTTAGTCAGTTACTAGCACAGACAGAGGTGTGTGTGTGTGTGTGTGTGTGTGTGTGTGTGTGTGTGTGTGTGTGAATGTAGGTACTTACCTGTCCATGTGTGTGCAGAGGCCAGAGGTCAATCCTGATTGTCTTCTTCAGTCACTGGCCACCTTACTTTTTGAGACAAGGTCTCTCTCACTGAAGCTGGATCTGGCTGTCTGGGCTGGACTGGTTAGCCAGCAAGCCCCAGGGATCCTTCTGTGTCTAGCTCCCAGCACTGGGATTACAGACTTACACCACTATGCTAGCTTTTAACCTAGGCTCTGGGGATTCGAACTCAGGTTCTCACACTTGCACAGCAAGCACTTTATTGACTGAGCCGTCTGCCCCTTCCCTTGAGCGAACCTCTTCATTCTCTTTTTCTCTACCCTCTCCTTGAGTGAACCTCTTCATTCTCTTTTTCTCTAGCAATCAAACTCTAGGAAAGGGAAAACATCTATTCAGATTCTGGCACCAAAAACAAGGCAAAAATGAAGTACCCACAGATGGAGGTTGCCCCAAATTCAGAAGTCACAGTGGTTCAGGGTGGGGCTCAGTGGAAGTAATGTCTGTGAAGAAAGAGCTCGGTTTGTGGAATCAGCAGAGAGTGTTTGGGTCTTCGGCCTCCATGCATTCATCTCCAGGGTCCTTGGTTCTCTCCTCTGAGGCAGGGACTTGGGAGCTGCCCCACATCCTTGGTATAGAGCAGACTAGAGAAACACGGATGTAGCCTTGCTTCCTGCATCATTCTGGCCTCTGTCCTGCATCATTCCAGCCTCTGTCCTGCATCATCATTCCGGCCTCTGTCCTGCATCATCATTCTGGCCTCTGTCCTGCATCATTCCAGCCTCTGTCCTGCATCATCATTCTGGCCTCTGTCCTTCATCATTCCGGCCTCTGTCCTGCATCATCATTCCGGCCTCTGTCCTGCATCATCATTCCAGCCTCTGTCCTGTTTCTGCCATTTTGCAGCCTTGTATCTCAGGTCATCTCTGCCCCTCAGCATCCCTGTCTATAAATAGGTTGTTGGTAATGGGACATACGCTGTGGGATCGAGTTGGGGACACGGAATATATGTGAAGCCCCTGGGGAAGCAGCCAGGGCCCAGAGGGTGATGGCTGTGTCACATGCCAGCTGACTCTGAGCTGTGCAGTGCCTGTGCCCTGTGTCCGGTACAAAGCAGTTCCGCTGCTCACTGCAAGACTGCCCTTAGCGACACTCCACACCACCTGAGGACTGGGATTTAAAAGCAAGACTTGAATTCTCCAGCTCTGTGGCACAGGGTCGAAAAGCCTGATATCTCCCCAGCTGCGCTGAATCCCACAGTTTGCTGGGTGTCCTAGTGTGTTGGGGAACACAGATGCATCTGGCGCAGGTGTTGGATCAAGTTCAGTCAACACCTCCTTTGTCTTTTAAGGTACACAATCTACTTCCCATTTGGCACATAATGCCAGGGAGACAACTCTGTCATCAAGCCCCTAGTGACTTTTCTATCAGCCATTGAACAAATGACCGGGTCTGAAATCATGCCTGCTGCCTGGACGATGTCCCCTCAACAATGTTTCAAGAAATACATAAATAAGAGTTCCTAACTCTGTGTGTGTGCTGTAGCTGATACTGCCTTTATCCACCACAATTTCATACAAAGCTCAAATTGTTGCAAAAAAATACTTGAACTCCGCTACTAGGTGGGTGCTTTGAAGAAATTGTTAGGTGTGTGGCCATTATTCACATGCCCTGGTTAAGTCCAGTCCAACTCGGCCATGAAGCCCTGCTCGCTCTAGCAAGGCTCAGAGCCACCGTCCTGTGGGGGACTCTCAGTCACAAAGGCGCAGGTGAACAGAGATGAACAAATAGCCTCACGGGAGCCTGTGGTGAAACTGTTTTCTCATAGAAAGCAAACTTGAATGAACCTGGGAACTGTGAGTAGGCTGTATTAAAACACGTGGCTTGCCGGGCAGTGGTGGCGCACGCCTTTAATCCCAGCACTCGGGAGGCAGAGCCAGGCGGAACTCCGTGAGTTTGAGGCCAGCCTGGTCTCCCAAGCGAGTTCCAGGAAAGGCGCAAAGCTACACACAGAAACCCTGTCTCGAAAAACCACAGAAAAAAAAAAAAAAAAAAAAAAAAAAAAAAAAAAAAGAAAAAAAAAGAAAAGAAAACACGTGGCCCAGTTCCCATTCACTTGCAGCTGAAAACCGGTGGTTTATTACAAACCAAACAAGGCAGGGGCTCTGGGCACTGACATAGGAATGTGTCCCCTAAGACAGGCCTGTGGAGGAGGGGGCCACCCCATGGCCTCATCTCCCAGGCAGGAACCGATATGCAAAATGCACGGATGACCGCTGCGTGGGGCAGGTGGACAGACACACTTCCAGGTGACCTGAGGCGGGCCTTCCTGAGGCGGGCCAGGGATGTCCCAGTCAGGCTGTGGGGAAAGAGAGCAGATATCCCTCAGGAGAAACACATTCACCTCCAGGCCCGCTCTTGCCTCTGCAGGTGGCTCGCGAGCTTCAGCCTTCTGTGGTGTGGATCCAAGACACGGAGAAAACCTTCTACAAAAGAGTCCCACAGGCTGAGAAGCTGGTGAGTCCTCCTGGGGGTTTCCTTTTTAGTCTCTAACTTTTTTTCCCCTTCCTCTACAGGGCCCCTCACAAGGGACCATCTCTACTTTTCAAGACAGTCTTAGCTTTTCAAAGCAGTAAAGGAGATGGGGGCTTTAAATCCTTCCACAGTAGGCTCCCTCTGCCCGAAGTGCTTGTCAGTATTTGAAAGAAGCCAGTGCCTTGATTTTTATGAGGCATAATTTGGAAGAAAACGGGAAAGAAGGAAGGAGGGTGGTTTTTTCAGCCCAAACATGATTCAGAGGAAAGAAACAATTCAGAGAACTCGGCTCAGTTACAGCCAGGGGCACACACGGAGTTATTATTACGATTTCCTATTGTTCATAATAATAAATAGCAAAGGAACTGAAATTCGTGAACAAAGGCCATCAGCAGCAAAGCTAAGTGCCCTCCATTCAGGGCCTCTGGGGAGCTCAGTCTCAATTGCTTCCTTCCTCCTTTTCTCTCTTTTCAATGGCCCCCCTCCCCCACACTTCCCCCCACAAATCACCAGCAAATTTCCCACAAGTTTAAAAAAAAAATTAGAGATACACAGGCTTGTTATTCCACACCAATTTGTAGCAAAGCAAATAGTGGTTAGCTGTGAATTTCTGATTAAATCCGTAAGGATTTTAATCACTTATGTATTATACATCATTTTCAGCAGGTAGAGGTGATTTGGGTAAAGCCCGAAAGCTCAATCTTTGCTTCTCCAAATGAGTCCTGATTGCCCTGTCATTTCAAAACCTCTTAGGAAGACTCATTTGTTATATTTCATCTGGGAATCTGGTGGTTAGCGCCCTCTGCTGACCATGCCGAGACATTGAGAATGAAAAAAGTCCCAATCTGAGAAACTGATGACAGAAATCACCTCGAGATTATACATCTAAAGGGCCTTGTATATCCAAAGAGCATGCAGGGCTATGGTTAGCCAGTGGTCATATATAGATACGATGTAATCATAATGTGGATTGTTAATGGACACGGTGATTTGCTCTCCCACAGGCCTTCAACCTGAGTGATGTGAAACTCAGAAGGCATAGGCCCAGGGCTGCTTCTGCCATTCACCTTAGCTGGCTGTGTGTCTTTCACCAAATAACTTAACCTCTCTTAGTCTCTACTTACTTAACTATCAGCCAGAAGAGCCTCTGACTTCAGGACATTTCTCTGGCTTCCTCTCTCATGACCCCTTAGCTCTACTAGATGGCTGTCAGGAACTGTAGCAACCTAAATCCACAGAGAATCTGAAGAATGTGGCCTGTTGGTGAGAGATCCCAAGGCCAGTGGGGAGGGCCGGGATTGCTTTTAGGGGGTTCTGGTGGCAGGCCACAAAATGAGATACCTCATGTGGGAAACCAGTGTGCAAGGCAGGAAGCTGGCAGAGATGGAGACGTTGGTGGTGCAGACAGACCACCTCTCCAGATTCCACATCCACCCTTCCTCTCTTGTCTCCCTGACCCCACAAATGGCATCCATAGCTGAGTCCGTTCTGTAAGAGATGGAGGCTGGGGAGGCACAGGCCTCACTGTGGACAAATTGGACTTTTGCTCTCTTCTCATTGGCCAGAAGATCCTTGACTGTCAGCAGAATTCTCCCACTTTGAAGACCACAAAGCTCACCTTGGACAAGTCCCAGAACATATTAGTTACTTTTCTATTGCTGTGATGAAACATGACCAAGGCATCTTATAAAAGGAAGCACTTAATTTCACTTATGGTTCAGAGGGTCCGAGTCCACCACGGCCTAGTGAAATCACAACAGGAACAGCTGAGAGCTCACATCTTGATCTGAGAGCTGGAGGCAGAGTGTACCCTGGGAATGCCATGAGTCTTGAAACCTCAAAGCCTGCCCCCATTGACATAGCTCCTTGAACAGGCCATGCCTCCTGATCCTTCCTAAACAGTTCTACCAACTGGGGACCAATTATTCAGATATACGAGCCTATAGGAGCCATTATCATTCAAACCACCACATAAAATATCCCATTGAATTTGAATAAAAAGCACTCTTAAGGTGTCTGAACACAAGGCCCAGGGATGACTCAGTCACCCCAGCAGGAGGTGAGTGCTATGGGAAAGAGCCAAATAAGTGCATGGCAAGCGCCAGAAGACCTTGGGCACAGCAACCTCCAGTCTGACCCAGGGGAGCAGGGCCCCAAAGTTCTCAATGCCTTTCCACCATGCCAGGTCTGAGGCTAGACTCACTCTCTCCAAGTTCCCCAGCCACCAGGTCTTGGAGACTCACAGCAGTGGACACCTATGTTCAGAAGGAGAGGACCAAAGGCCAGGCCCGCATCTCTTACAGTGGAAAAGGGGACTGGAGGCAGCATTCTCCTGACCACATGGGACCCAGAGTCCTTTTTCCCACATGTCCCAGCCTCTATCCCAAAGGACTCTCTGGTCTCCAAACTACAAACACCCAGAGAAGAAAGCATTTACCTAAAACCAGGAGGCCAGTTCTGGCTGGCCACAGCCATGGCACAAAGAACAAGGCCACTTGGCTCAGGGTGGCTACCTGCCATGCTTGGAGATTCTACGAGCATCCCTTGAAATCATATCCATGGTGATGTGTCCCCCCAGTACTTCTGCCTTGGATTAAGGACCCACACAGTGAAATTCACGGAGCTCACCCCATTCTGAGCAATGAGCTGATGGAGAAGGCCTAGCCAGCCATGAGAAAACCGGAAGGTGGAGCCTGTGTCAGGACGCCACACTTGTGGGGTATGAAGACAGGTTCTGACAGAGATGGCAGATAAAAGAAGCAAAATAAACCCATGAGGACAACTCCCAGCAACCCTGGGAGGAGACCTGGCCCTCTCTCACAAAAGAGCGGAGATTCAAGAGAACACAACTGGGAATGGGTAGTGTGGAATTCAGAACCGGGCTGAGTATGGAGGCCATACCTTCAACCTGCCTGGGTGCCTAGAAGACCCTTAATGTGAAACTGACTTTTCCTTCTGCTACAGGGCCAGTCCTCTGTTCCTCTCTGTGCCTCTCTGTCTGACTCTGTGCCTCCCATAGGTCCTCAGGGACCATGCTAGACCTCTCCTGGGACCTGCCTTTAAAGACTTCTTGTCTTAGGAGCCAAAGATGAGAAACTCTGAAATTACCCCCTCCTCCTGCTCACTCCTGATCCTCTGTATCACTCCAGCAACCTTTGATAAGACCTCAGAAATTTCAGAAAAGTCAAATCCTCAGGGTGTGTGTGGGGGAGGGGGAGGCGGGGTCCACCCATGCTGCTTTGAGGAACTCAGCCCTACCCTGGTAGACCCTTGCTGGTGCCTGCCTTATGATGATGCTGTAACCAGACGGTCAGTCCTGTCAGAGACGAAGGTAAAGACTGAGGCAAGGGTGCCTGCTCCTGCATTTTCTGCACCATTACCCTTTGTTACTTCATCTAGCCCCGGCCTTCCTTGCCGCCACAATAGGTCTCCACCGGGGAATTGCTTGCTTTGTTGGCGCTGGCTGTGACGCTCGTTTTGTGGAGCTAACTGCAGAAAAAGCAAATTGCAATTGCCGTGTGGATGCTAGCCACTAATTTGAAATTGCCCACAGTAATACAGTTGTGAGAGACTGGCAGGCCAGCCGTGGGGGGTGGCGGATGTGGAGGTAGCCAGCTAATCAGGAGACGTTTCCCAGCGTGATTGATGAGCAGGTCTTGCGCTGAATGAACAGCTCTGAAATGGAACTGGACTGGCCGGAGCACTGGGGAGCTGGGGACTGGATGAACACACACCCCTGCTTTCTCATTCCCGACTCAGGAGAAGGCACCTCCTCAGTGTAAAGCTGTCACTATGGATGCCACCCAGGATCAACATTTGTCATCCAAACGGGCTACTTAATTTGAGATCTCCCTGCCATTTCAGGACATGCAAGTAGCAATAACCTGCTTCCAAAAAGGAAGAGTGGGCACTGCCATCGCCATAGCAACTGGGCTACTAAGGATGGATGGGCTCAGACATGTATGTAGGTGTGTCCCTGTTTGGAGCCTTCTAGAACCCTCAGATCAGTCCTTTCTCCACCAGTCTTTAGGTGGCTCGCACATGCACCCCTCACATTCTATCCACCTCCACAAGGCTTGCTGGCCCTACTTTGCTTCTTAAAGGACTAGTCTACCCTCCCCATCTCCACTTACCTCTCAACCTGCCACCATCCCATCTCCACTCCACAGAAAATGTTTTTAAAAAGCGCCGTGGCACAAAAAGTAGGACACGACTCCTCGGAAAGCCCTAAAATCATTGAGAAATTCCAAAGACCTAACTAAACAGAAAGACGTTCAGCATGCGTAGGTTGAAGATTTAACGTTGCTAAGAAGGAGTCTTAGTCGGGTTTCTATAGCTGTGATGAAACACTGACCAAAACCAACTTGGGAAAGGAATGGTTTATTACATCTTATAGGTCCATTGAGGGAAGTCAGGGCAGAACCGTGGGACAGGAAATGAAGCCGAGACCATGGAGGAATGCTACTCACTGGCATGGTCCCCATTGCTTCCTCAGCCTTTCGTACATAACTCAGGTCACCTGCCCAGGGGTGGCTCAGCCTACAGCAGTCTAGGACCTCCTACATACATCAAGCATTGATCAAGAAGATGCCTCACATTGTGCTCGCAGGCCAATCTGACGGAGGTGGTTTCTCCACTGAGGTTCCCTCTTCCTGGATGACGCTAGCTTGTGTTGACAAACTACCAGCACGGATGACATCACCTACAGGTGCAGTGTGACCCCCATCAACGTGGCAGCTGACTGGTTCACATACATTTAAAACTAACTCTAAAGTTGGTGTGAAAATTCAAGAGACCCAGTCAAAATAATAAAGCCCCCAAGTTTTTAATGGCCTAAAAATCTACATTTTTCCAAAGAAGACACATGATTGACCACTAAGTTCATGAAAAGATGAAGACTGTCATTAGTCACCAGCCAAACAGGAGCCACGATGACCAAGGCTGGGTTTGAGCATCTCTGTCCAAGCTCCCTTCCCATGATTCCTCTTGTCTAGCTGTACCAGACAGGCTTAACTCCGAGGCAGCCATTGCCTAGGGCAACAGGGCCAGCTCTGCTTCTCCCTGGGGTCCAGCTTCTCCCTCTGGGTGCAAATGTGACACTGAAATCCTGCAGCCTCCAGCTGCCATCAAGCTGCTTCAGGTGCAGAGACCTTGGTGACATGAGAGCCCAGGACCTCGGGTTCCTTGTGATGCCTTGAGCAGCAAAGGAAAGCTTGAGTCCATCATCTAGACAGCTCAGAACAAAGGAGGTTCCTTCTGCTAAGAAATCAGCCTTCTGGGGTGGCCCTTCCTTCTTTCTGTCCTTCTCAATTCTGAGTCTGAATGCCAAAGGCCAGAGGCAGGAAATTACCACAGTAAAAAGTCAGCCAAGTAGGAGGCACCTCCCAGGGCTCATCCAGGGACACACTTAGAGAGGCCACGATGAGAGCCTCAAAGTCACCTCACTGAGTGCACGCCACCACACACTCCACTTCGTTTTCTCCATGCAGCCTAATCTTTCCCCTCTCTCCTCCTCCCAGAATGAACCAAAGCGCCTTAAAAAGCACCTCCCCAAACTCCTGAAGCTCCTGAAGCCAGATGACAGGATCCTGATTGTGGGGACCACGCAGCGCCCTTTTGATGCTGAGCTTCAGTCCTTCTGCAGGGTATACCAAAAGATTATTTTGGTCCCCAGACCCGACTACGCTTCCAGATATGGCAAGTATTGTAAGGGCTTCCACACAGCAGCAAAGCCTGGCCACTGGGCTTTGCTTGCAATCGAGTAGAGAAGGAGAGCTGTGGGTGGACTCTAGAGCCGTGGCTCTCAACCTTCCTAATGCTGCGACCCTTTAATACAGTTCCTCATGGTGTGGTGACCCCCAACCATAGAATTATTTTCATTTCTACTTCATAACTGTAACAGTGCCACTGTTACGAATCATGATGTAAATATCTGTGTTTTCTGATGGTTTTAGGCAACCCTGTGTAAGGGTCACCCACCCTCCCCCGCCTAAAGGGTCGCTACCCACAGGTTGAGAATCACTGGCTTAGAAAACCCTGGGCACTTCAGGGACTAGGTTATTGGTCACTCTGGCTGCAAAGTGTGGCCCTGGCTTCATAAAATCCATATTACTTACACAGCAAGGAAGAATCTGGGACCTGTTATGTCTCTACCCACCCAGGGCTTGTCTGTCATGTAGGCCCACAGTGTTCTTCACCGTCCTTCAGACCAGAAGGACAGAGGGAAGGTGGGTTGGTGGGCGTCACAGGTGACGTGACAGGAAAGAAGAATATGGAGCATCAAGGAGCCAGGCGGAGATGAGGGGAAATGAGGAGACTGCAGAGATGGGAAGAAATGAAGAGGTCGTGCCTGTGGGGAGCAGAGAGAGCAGGGTGCCGTGCAGAAGAGTGTCAGGGAAGACCCTGGTCTTGCAGCAGTGTGGAGGGCTCCGTTCCTCTCAGGGCTCCCCTCCCTCTTCCTCTCGCCCACTTTCCCTTCTCTTTTATTGCAAGTATTTTACATCCCTTTCTTGCAAAGAGATGGGGCGTTCACTTTGAGGGACCTCAGCATGAGGCTTAACTTTGGATTGAGTGGCTCCCATTGTCTGACAACAGGGAAGCCATCCATGGATGTCACAGGCGATTGCAGTCCGTGACAAAAGGCCCAGGCACCTCCAAGCACTCAGGTCATGCCATGGATTCTTTCCTGAATGTTCTCTGGCTTCATCATCGTGGTGGAGAAGGCAGCCCTTCCTTCCTTCCTCTGGGACAGAAAGTACCTCTCCTGGGCCCAGTGCCCATCCACCATGAGCCTGCTTCTCACACATTTCCTCCCGGCAGTGATTTGTCTGGCCACCATTTTTGCCGTCATTATAAATGCTGTCGGTGTCTCCTGCAGTACCTTGAGGCTGTCACTATCAGAGCGGCAGAGCATCTGTCTTAGAGAAAGACCGCTCCTGCCTCCGAGGTGATCACGGTGGTTTCCTCCTGCCCTGCAGGCGGGAGCTGCAGATCCATAGCAGGGCCACTACTCTGCCATTTATCTACCAGCAGCAAGAGCCCAGGGGTTTATACACACACACACACACACACACACACACACACCCCTCAAAAACACCACAGGGCTGAGTGGGGTGGTATGGGCACAGAGAGATCATAGGCAGCTGGCAGACTCGAAGTAGGGCTTACTAGACATAACTCAGTGCCCACCTCCCTCCTAGCCCCCAAATCAAGCTGCTCTACAAACCACCCCAGGTTGATGGATGCCCCATGTGGTCCTCAGAAGCCCCCTGGACCGCCCTAATGCTTCAGTCTAGCTGCTCTTCCCCAGGGTCTACCTGGCTAATTACACAATTCATCACAGGCCTTGCCCGCATGGGATGAATGCAGAGGCGATGTCTTCACATTTGTTTGGAATTCAAGGCCCCAGAGGGTCAGACGCTCACCCACCTCACATCACTTAACTCTTTTCACCCATGAAGCTCAAGACAAAATGAATGTTAAGATGCTATGTCATGTCGGGCCCAGCCAGGGTCAGGTCAGTTGGGGGCAGAGCAAGACTCTTCCCCTTCTCCACAAAGGAAGGAGAATGTGCATTGATTGGTCTGCAGAGTGAGGGGCCTTCCCTCCCAAAAGAGGAAGCCCAAGACAGGTCTGGAGTGATGGCCCAGGCAGTGAAGAGCTTGCTGACCTGCATGTGGACCTGAACTTGGGCCTCGAGCTCCCATTTTCCATGCCGGGCATGGTGATGCACACCCGTCATCCCTGCTCTGGGGAGGCATGGACAGGGGTTCCCTCCCTCCACCTGCCCACCAGCCAGCTTGGTCAAATCAGCGAGCTCTGGGTTCAACCAGAGACCCTGTCTCATGAAATGAGGTGGAGAGAAATTGAGGGAAATCTCGGACATCAACCTCCGGCTTCTACATTGGAGTGCATGGACACACGCAGACACAGAAAGACAGACAAACAGACAGACTCCTCCCCACCCCCACCCCCCACACACAAACAGAGTCCCCACCAGAAGGCCCCTTGCTGTCATGGACACTCTTGAGTCCTGACAGGGTCCACACCCCACCCACACCAGCCCTAAGACACCTGTGCTCTTTCCTCCCCATCTACACTCCTGATCACACCAGCGGCCTGCCTGCCAGCCCTGGGCCGGCTGTGGAGCTCCCGTCTCAACTGAGACTTCCTATGCCAGGTCCTATAGGCTCTGAGGACAGTGGCTCCAGTAGCACCACAGATTTCTTCTCCTTCCTCCTCCTCCTCCTTCCTCCTCCTTCTTCCTCCTCCTCCTTCTCCTTCCTCCTCTTCCTCCTCTTCCTCTTCTCCTTCTCCTCCTCCTCCTCTTCCTCCTCGTTCTCCATCTCTTGAGAAAGAATCTCACTATGTAGCTCTAGGTCGCCTGGAACTCACTGTGTAGGCCAGGCTGGCCTTGAACTCCCAGAGATCTGCCTGCCATTGCCCCACCTAAATGCTGGGATTAAAAGCAGGTGCCACCACACCCATCAGACACATTCTTTTAAAGGTTAATAGGTCAAGTGCAGCAACCACAAGGCGGAAATCAGGCTTCTGCTCTCATCCACCCCGAGTCCTAAGGTGGCTGTGGGCAGGTGGACAAGTCCCCTCACCGCTCTCACATTGTGCCCTCACTCAGGTGATGATCCTCGGACTGTCAGCAATGTGTGCACATGGAGGAATTTTCAGGACAGTGTGTTAGTTATTCCGAG
>CABHPP010144592.1:23733-33733 GCA_902168425.1 Peromyscus attwateri | reverse complement strand
CCATTAACAACGACAATACAAGGATTGACCTTGTAATTAAAAAGAGAAAGGCATGCATCTCCCACTTACCCAAACTCATGGGAACACATGATACTTTGATGAACAGTGACACCACACACACCTGAGGTGAATTTCCTTGGAGTTTGCATACACCCTAGGTCTTGGAAGTTTTTAAATATCTTTACAGGTGCTACATTAAAACCGCATGAATTTCATTTTCCTTTGTGAAACTACAGACTTGAGGGTCTCCAATATGCATCTCGGATGCTGGAAAAGTCCCCAGAGGAGACGCATCTAGTTGATTCAATTGTCTGCTCATTTGAATTGCAAGCCAGCTGGGGTGGGTTTCTCTGAGAATCCTCCTCTTGATGAGACTGGGTTCAGAATAGAGACCTTGGCTAATGTTGCTGACTGTGCCCTAATTTTGTTCCCTGTCTTTCCCACCATCTTGGATGTTGGCAGTCCTGTGGAAACAAATCATTCTGCGCAACGGAGGTGTGCTCACCAATGACCTGAACATCAGTTGCCTGTCTAAAGTCACTGACGGCTTCACACAAGGACAGATCGTCAAAGTGGTCAAGGATGTGCTCACAGACCGCAGAATCCGGCAGCAGGCTTACAAACCCCTCACTGGCGTCGAGTTCATCACCATGATGACCAGCATGAATCCAGTGTACAAAGAGGAAGAAGAGTGTTTTAAGGTAACAGAACACCCTGCTAGCCAAATCCTAGGCAGACACTTGTCACATGACCTCCCCTCTCCCTCCAATTTCCTGGGTTCCATGGGTTCAAGTCCTGCCACAAATAGGACAGTTTAAAATTCACCATTCTGAGATGACAAAATCTTTTGTGCCATGAGGCATTTGTCTTGTGAATTTCATTTGCACCAGGAAGAGAGGGCGTGTGTCTTCTAGATCTCAACAAAGCTGTCCTCTGTGGCCTTATAGAGTAACAGCCAAATTGCTGGATTCAAAGCCACTGATTTCAGAGCTGGGAATGTGGGGGTGGAGCTCAGTGGCACAACACTTGCCAAGAATGCACAAGGCCCTGGGTTCAATCCCCAACCCTGCCTGCCACAAACAAAAACACTCTCCTCTCTCTCTCTCTCTCTCTCTCTCTCTCTCTCTCTCTCTCTCTCTCTCATTCATTCTTTTTTTTTTTTTTTTTGGTTTTTGAGACAGGGTTTCTCTGTGTAGCTTTGCACCTTTCCTGGAACTCGAGCTGTAGACCAGGCTGGCCTCGAACTCACAGAGATCCGCCTGCCTCTGCCTCCCGAGTGCTGGGATTAAAGGCGTGCGCCACCAACTTTCACTTTACATTTCATATTATGGAACAAGTTTGAGATAGGGAAATCTACTCTTGAAATATCTTTCAAGCTGAAAGCTCTCTAGCCCCTGACCTCGCAGGGTCCCTCCTTTCTCAGTCTTCTATGTATATACAATAAGAAACATGAGCCGGCTCATCAGAATTCAGTTTGCTAGTGCTTGGGAACATTCTAATGTGTTCATGGGAGGCTTTAGATCCAGAAGAGACCTGGACAGCGCTCATCCCATGTCCTTCTTTCTATGGAGGAACAAAGCTGCCCAGATCCACACTTCTCCAGTCACACAGCCGGGCCGAGGCAGTCAGGAACCCTTGTTCCGATGTCTAGGCTGGCGGCCATTCCTCAAAGGCTGCTTTCTTTCCTTTAGCCCAGTGGTTCTCAACCTTCCCAATGCTGTGATCCTTTAATATAGCTCCTCATATTGTGGTGACCCCCAACCATAAAATTATTTTCATTGCTACTTCCTAACTGTAATTTTGCTACTGTTATGAATCGTAATGTAAATATCTGTGTTTTCTGATGGTCTTAGGCAACCCCTGTGAAAGGGTCATTCAACCCACAAAGGCATCTTGACTCACAGGATAAGAACCACTGCCTTTAGCTCAATAGGAATAGAATTGTGTCCTAGAATCAAGGGTTGAAAACTATCTGTGCCAGAGAAGGTCACCACGGTGTCACACTGTCACCAGAGGGAGACTTCAGATTTTCATTCAAGATTCTCACCTCCAAGAGCCTGCTCAAATTTCCCCTCTAAAGTGCATCACTTTTCCACCAAGCCTAAAACTGTTTTTCCCTCCTGCTTTGTCCCCAAGTACTTCCGTGGGAAGTGAAAAACTGTAAATAATGTCCCAGAAGTAGTGTCCCAACTGGAGGGTGGTGAGCATTTTCTGCAAAGATCCAGAGAGAGAGCCAGGTATGATGGCGCACACCTTTAATCCCAGCACTCAGGAGGCAGAGGCAGGCAGGTCTCTGAGTTTGAGGCGAGGTTGGTCTACAGAGCGAGTTTCAGGACAGCCAGGGCTACACAGAGAAACCCTGTCTCAAAGAAACAAAAAAAGGAAAGAAAGAAAGAAAGAAAGAAAGAAAGAAAGGAAGGAAGGAAGGAAGGAAGGAAGGAAGGAAGGAAGGAAGGAAGGAAGGAAGGAAGGAAGGGGAAAGCTCCAGAGTGAACTTGGGGCTCTGACAGCCTTGCTGCCTGGGCCTCTTGTGAATCATAACACGTGAACCTCTTACACAGAGCATACACAAATGGCTGTAGTTGTGTACCAGTAAAACTCTCTGCAAGGCAGACAACAGGCTGGGTTGGGCCATTGCTATGTTTTGTGGAACTCAGCTCTTGCAAAACAGAAAAGGAAAAAAAAAATCTTCAACTGCAGCCAGTTTGTTGAGCACTTGAGTTTTTTATTCTGTCCTGTTAACTGTTTGACATCCTGATGCATTAACTGCCTTAGTTAACAAATACTCATCATCTCCCAGTGAGATAATCTTTTCTGAAATTCTGCCTTTTTTAACCCTTTCTAAAACACTGACTTTCCTCCTCATTTTGAGGAAGGTGGTTTGTCTTTTAAAAAGCTAAACAGATTTTTTTTTTAACTTTGCAAATTGATCTCTAGGAGTTTCGCCTGTGATGGGTGTTTGACGGCTGACTGTGACTCTGGGCACAAGTGCATATACCTCTTGCCTCCATTCTTCATGGGTTGAATCATTCTATTCATTGAAGAAATGAAATCGTTTTCCCACCATTAGCCTATTCCCCAGTCACTAGGGGAGCACCAGGCACAGTACCTACCCAGAATAGACGCTCAATAGATTTGTTAGTGACACATTTATTGAACAGATGGGATGATGTCATCACACTCCTGAATACTGTGATGACCAATGCTGACATGGTGCACAATCGGGTCCATAAATTTTCCCCAACTGTGCTTCTGAGAATTTATATACTGAGCTCACAGCTCCTCAAGAACATTCTGTCCTGTTCTTGGATGTGGTGGAGGAATCATGTAATGCTATGGATGATATAATCATTTAGACCTCACAGACTTCTATTTTATGGGTAAAAAGCCTGAGCTGTAAAGAGGTGTGGTGGCTGTCTTAGTTAGGGTTTCTATTGCTGTGAAGAGACACCATGACCACAGCAACTCTTATAAAAGAAAACCATTTCATTGGCGTGGCTTACATTTTCAGAGGTTTAGTCCATTATCAATCAGCATGGTGCAACATGGTGGCGTGCAGGCAGACATGGTGCTGGATAAGTCGCTGTGAGTCCTACGTCATGCAGGCAGCAGGAAGTTGACTGTGTGTCACACTGAGGGAAGCAAAAGAGATCTCAAAGCCCACCCCCGCAGTGACATACTGCCTCCAACAAGGTCACACTGACTTCAACAAAGCCATACCTCTTAATAGTGCCACTCCCTTTGGGAGCTTTTTTTTTTCCAAACCATCACAATGGATAAATAAGAGTCCCTCAAAGGTGCCGACATCTTGGTATGCAGAGCTTGCCAGGCAAAGGGAGAATAGGTTTGCTGTGGGCTGACACTAAGTTCTTCACACTAGCTTGAGCTGTTCTAGGGAGTCCAGTGGAATCCTGAAAGTAGACATGGAGAGATCAGAAGACAGACTGAGAAAGGAGACAGTTGGAGGGATACTCATTGGCATTTAGCCCAATGCCACTAGCCTGTGCATAGTCAGGGAACCACACACCAAAAGAGCAGGGGTCTGGGGAAGCTGCAGAAGGCAGGAGAACAGGCTGTCCTCTCGGGCCTCCAGAGAGATGCATGGCCCTGCCGATGCTTTGACCTAGATCAGTGAGACCATTCCGAAACTGTGAGGTCCTAAATGTGTGGCTTTTAAGGACTGGTTTGAGTAATTTGCCAAAACAACAGAGAATAAAAGAAAACAATACATGAAACAGGTCACTACAGGGTGCTCGGCCAAGGGCAGCAGAGCTGTGATTCATGGCTTGCTCCAAGACCACGTTCATTAACTGGACCCTATGCCGTAGAATTAAGAACTCAACACTAAGGTCTTTGACCACTTCACTTCTAAAAATAGAGCCAAGGCTAAGAGAAGAAGGGAGGGGTCCTTAGGTAACTCTCAGACAGGTACTAGCCTCTGAGATAATGCATTTAGCTGAGTCCTGGGAGCATAAGATACACATATGTGGGAACTTTGGGCCCAGGTGATGGCAAATGGGCCCTGCATAGCATTGGGATGCTTTCAGGCCACATCATGGTGTTTGTTCAGTTAAAATGTTCTATATGATATTAAATACCTTGCCTGCACATTATCTGTCAAGGATCCATATCAACACTACTCCAGGGCACCAGAATCTCAACTTGAAGTGCTGACATGTTTTTAAAAGTTACATGATCATTAAAAGCCCTGAAATTGTTATCAAAAACAAAGAGAAAAACCATTCTGTGTAGAAGTGCATCCAAGTCAAGGGACACCTGACTCCTACAAGAGACATAACTCTCGATGAAAACAAGTTCATAATAAAAGCATTATGACCCGGAAGGAAATAACATGGGGGAGACCCAGCACATACCAATAACAGAATTGGGACCATTAATACTTATAGAACATTCTGAGGAGCACTACATGTTAAGTATGATTAAATTACAAAAAGCCAGAAACATTACATGGGGGGAACACATATACTTGATAAAAAGAACCAAATAGAATATCTGATACTAAAAATAAAATGAAAAACATTGAGGTAAACTTTCAATGAATATGCTGTTTGTTGACTACACATAAGAGACACTAAACCTAGCCTGTGGATGGACAGGGAACCACAGACTGTTAAAAATGAATGTGAAAATCAAAACAGGAAAACATTGTAGAAAATATAGTGTTTATGTGGCAACAATTAATGAAAAAAAGAGACCATGAAATTGAAAGAGATCAAGGAGAAGTATA
Organism: Peromyscus attwateri; assembly: GCA_902168425.1. NCBI lineage: Eukaryota > Metazoa > Chordata > Mammalia > Rodentia > Cricetidae > Peromyscus > Peromyscus attwateri. The sequence continues at coordinate 28,485 of CABHPP010144592.1, read as the reverse complement.
TGAGTAGGTTTGGAGACAGGAAAATGGAGGGGTAAATGATGTAACTATATTACAATCTCAAAAAATAATTTAAAACATTTAAAAAGAACAATATGACAAAAAGGTTGGAATACATATAATTACATGTTCAAGAAAAATATGCATATTCAAGTGAAAATATGACTTCCAGTAGAAATTCACTTTTAAAGCAAAAAAGCCAAATTAAATAATAAGAGATAATTCTCTTTTAAAACCACAAAACAAAGTTATAGATTAAAATGTATAGTTGTTAAGTAAACGGCAAAAACTAAGAGATGTATGAACTCTAGAGCAGATACGGTTGAAGAGCAAATCACAGAACTGGGAAGTGGTCCTGGGGAGTTCCCCCCAAAAAAGGCATCACAGAAAAACAAAACAGATAACATCTATAAAAGTAAAATTAAAATCTACAAGTAGAAAAGAATTGACCTTCAACTAACAGAACTCTCAGAAGAAAAGAACACAAAATAAATCTAAAGTAATACTTGAAGAGAATTTTCCCAAATTAAAAGCCTAAAATATCAGATTAGAAATAAATTCCAGCTGGGTGGTGATGGCACACACCTTTAATCCCAGCACTTGGGAGGCAGAGGCAGGTGGATCTCTGTGAGTTCAAGGCCAGCCTGGTCTACAGAGTGAGATCCAGGACAGGCACCAAAACTACACAGAGAAACTGTGTCTCAAAAAACAAAAAATAAATTCATTCATTCATTCATTCCAGGCAACCAGCTAGACAAATAGGAGCAAATCCATTTTTGTCCATTATTAGACGTGTAAGAACAAGATAACAAACTAAACTTCAGAGCTATCAGATTGCCCCAAAGAAACAACATGGGCAATCAAATGTCTCTTTGACAACAAGAGATACCAGAAAATAGTAACTTTATACCCTCAGAGTGTTGAGGAAAAATGATCATCTCGCTAATATTTATATCCAGCTAAACTAGCCCAAGTGACAGGAGAAAACAAAGACATTTTGAGACAAATGACTGAAATAGTCTCCCACTCACAGAGAGCAACAGCAAGTTGATCCATGTCGTGTCACCAGCAGGAACTCACTTTCTGTATGCTGTTCCTAGAGAAGTCCTCTCACGTATGTACAGGGGGCATGTAAAATTATGAACTGGGACTAGAAGACCCTAGTTTGGTTCCCAGCATCCATGTCAGGTGATGTACAACTGCTATTATTACAGCTCCAGGGGATCTGATGCCCTCTTCTGGCTTCCCCAGGTACCTGCATACATGTAGGCACACACACACACACACACACACACACACACACACACACACACACGAAAGAGAAAAAAGCATAAAGGAGGGAGGAAACTTTTTTAACTGAATTATAGGAAAACTGATAAATAGCATACAATATAATCATTTCCTGAGATTGTCTGTAAGATTATAAATTGAAATGATTCTCGGGTTTTGAATAAAATATTATCAGTTCCACGTTTTTCACATCTCCCTCAGAGGATGCTGAGTGGCCTCCTGTGGTCATACATGCCTACCAATTGAGCTACTAATGGCTGACCACATGTGAGGTAATGGCCACATTACCAGGAAAGCCACATCCTCAGGGCAAGTCTTAATTAGGCAGGATTGTTCGTACAAGTTGGTATGTGGATCTCTAGAACTGCTTAAGTACCTGAGGACAAGTTTCAAGTCACAGAAATCCAAGCTAGAAATGCATTGAGACCTTGAGACCTTGGTACTGAACACACATCAAATGCGCGGTGTGTAATGGCCGCTTCCTTCTCAGCAGATGCGTCTTTACCACCAGGATTATCTCGGTCTGTCTGTGTTGTCTGATCGTCTCCTAAACATCTTCTCATTTCAGAACTGGTATGACAAAACCCCTCTGGGGAGGAAGCGAGTCATGTCACTAACGGTCGGTGGCAGCAGAGAAAAGGAGAAGGAAAAAGGGAAAAAGAAAGGGAAAAAGAAAGGGAAAAAGAAGTAACCTCTTCCTCGGGAGCCGCCCTGAGCACCTTTGAGACGGTGATGGCCCCAGCTCATCGGGGAGAGGCTCACCTCTGCCCACCTGGGGAAGCCCGAGGCAAGCAGCCACTCCCGGGCACTGCGCGCTCACCACTGCGTTTATTCAGCCATCCTTCAGGAGGCTGGACACCAAGCGAGGTGTCCTCCACAGCCGTTTCTACTGCTTGCCACCGTTCCTTAGCTCATGCCAGGTCTGTCTATAGTTGAAGTGTGCTTTTCTCACGCCCCGCACTCTCCCCACCTCACACACTTGTCGGTATTAGCTCCAAGATCACAACATGTTAGGGAGGTCTCTCCTGTGACGAGAGTACCGTTAATCGTATTGTCAGTACACTAGCTGTTTATTAACCCATATGCATTGTATAGTATTATTGCACATATTTTAATTAATTATTTGCTGTTGTAATGGATATCACATTAATGGAATAAAGCTGTTGTCCTTGAACTGACTTGGTCGTTTGGTTGCTGGAGTTAAGCAAGGTCTTCACTGTGGAGTCTGTCAGTCTCTTAACGAGTAGATAAGGCTCAGGAAGTGCGGTGGACACCTCTGATATTTGGACCACTGCACTGAGATGGCTGGTCCCCAGAAGCCACCTGACCTCTGTAGGCCAAGGACTTGGCAAAAAACACAACATAAAAATGGGATAGGGAATGAAGAATGGTTAAGAGTGTGTGTTGTGCCTGCAGAAGCTGTGGGTTAAGTTCCCAGCACCCACATCACAAAGCTCACAACTGTCTGTAACCCCAACTCCAGGATATCCATCGCCCTCTCTGGCCTGACAGCACTTGCACTAATGTGTATATACCTACACAGAAACACACACACACACATAATTAAAAATAATAAATCCTTTTAAAAAATAAAAACAGGGTAAGTGCAAATAAAATAAAACCCAAATGAGGAAATCTAAAGAGATAAATAAAAATATTTGAGGACAGATGAGTTAAGAGGTCAACATAGAAATTTAAACTTTGTAAGAACATAGATGAGTTAAGACACCTACACAGAAATTTTAACTTTGTAAGAATGTAGCGGCTACTTGGTGGGAAACACATTAAAAAAGTGTTGAGGGCTTAGTTACAGAAAGTAGAGATAACTGAGCTGGGGTAATTTCATTTCAATGCTAAGGTTACCTCATCTAACAGTCTGGGGTAGAGAAGAGTCACCGTGTCTCCCACTAACAGGCCAGGCCAGATATCCAAGTTCTCCAGGACCCAGCAGCACGGCCTGTGGCTCACAGGAAGACTAGTCCTCTAGCCAGCCACACATGCCCCAGCCTGCGTCTGTATGTGGTGGGCAGTGCAGACAAGCAGACACAGAGACCCTCACCAACCCTCAAGCCTTGGACATGCTCTGTGCACCCCAAAAGCACAGCTGTCCCAGATAAATTCCTAGAAGAGAAACTTCTGGGCCCAGTCACCGATGCATTCTCTTGATTCCACGCTGCTCCCCTTTGCAGGAGTTGGGGGCGCATAGGAGAGCCCTGTCACTCAGGCTCTGTGGGAATCCCCCACTGTATTCCACAGAGCAGCTGCAGATGTCAAACTTGATGTTAGGCTTTACCTGAAATCACACTTAAGGCCCAGCCTGTGCTCTCCCAGGAGACACAGAGGCCTGTTGTGAGGAAAGGAAGCAGTGATGGCTAGGTAGGGTGGAGGGGTGAGTGAGAAGAGGGGACACTCTCTTCTACAGTTCTGCCAAGGCCTCAGTTATTCCTGGGCCATTATGTGGCAATTAGCTCCTCTTGAGCATGCTCCTAAGTGAAGGGGGCAGTAATTAATGTCATTAACCCTCATTAAGGGAGCATTCTATGGAATGGCATCTGATTAGAGTTCTCTGGTGGTTCCGCACCCAGCCTGCACTTGTGAAGAAGTAGATCCCTGTTCCCACCCCATTGCCTGGCATCCCAGCATTCCTCACAAAACGCCCCAGAGACTGTCAGCCCTTTGACAAGCACCTCTGATCAGAAATCACAAGTTTTAAAAAACCTCCTAATGCAGAAGAATCCGCTCTTGAGGCTTTCCCTCAGCACGTGTTTGCATCCGCGGCTCAGGCAAGCTCTGTGGCGGGTGATCACAGGGTAACTGTCCCCCAGTTGTGCTGTTTGTCCTCACTGTGGAACCTAAGCCACTGAGGTCAGTAGCTCCGGAGGTTCCTGAAAACTTGAGAGTTTACTGTGAGGGAGGAGGGGCAGGGATGGTGTTAGTAAAAGCAGAAGGGATAAACAGTTGTGGTCTGGAACCAGCTACCTCCTGACTGGGCAAATTTGGAAAACCCTGGTGACCCTGAACCAAAGCATGCAGCTCAGAGCACCTGAAACAACCCTTCTCAGGGGCATTCATTTGCTAAGGTAGGTTCCTTAGCAATTCTGTTTCCATAGTGGCTCAGTTGCAGCCCAGCTGTCTTCTAGATTTTTGCACGGGCTGTCACCCTCTAGGTGATGCTCAGGAAGTGGCTGGGTGGTCCAGTGGTTAAGAACATTAATAAAATGCTGTATGGAAGAGGGTACAGACAAACTCTGGAAAACCCTGGGAGCTGGTCTGAGAGGTCAGGTTTACGGCCACTAGCTCCGCACCCCCCCCCCCAATAGTCAACTGTCAGAGCCTGATGAGGTACATGAGTCAGTTCTCCTGAATCTACATCTCTGTAATCACCTAGGAAACCCAGGGGATGCAGGGATGCGGCCTGTCAGAGTAGATGTTAGTCGGGGTGCTCTCACAGTGACCTTGGTGAAG
>CABHPP010144592.1:2639-23633 GCA_902168425.1 Peromyscus attwateri | reverse complement strand
GGGGGGGTGGAGAGGGGAGGGGAGGGAAGGAGATGAGGAGAGGAGAGGAGGAGGGGAAGGGGAGGGAAGAGAGGAGAGAAGGGGAGGAGGAGGGGAGGGGAGGAGAGGAGAGAAGGAGGGGAAGGGAGGAGGATAGGAGGGCAGGGGAGAAGAGGGGAGAGCAGGGCAGGGAAGGGAAGGGCTAGGAAGGAAGGGAAGAGAAGGGGGAAGAGGAGGGGAGGGGAGGGGAGGAAGGGAAGGGAGGGGAGGGGAGGGGAGGGAAAAGGAAAAAGCAAACAGGGAAACTTCCGTTGTTGGCCAAAGGACTAGGGACTCTAATTTAAAAGTATCTAGACAGCCAATTTTACTTGTACGGAGCAAGGACTCTGCCAGACTCGAACTCACAATCCCAGCCTTCTCTGCAGCTCTGCACACACAGCACTTTCTTCTTCTGTCTTTTGGTTTTGTTTTTGTTGAGTACTGGAGACTAAACCCAGGACATATGAGGCAAACAAGGCCTACACGTGTGCACCATTTTAATGGCCCTCCACGTAGGCCGTGGCGTGCTGGTGATGGGTAAATGAAGCTGCGGCAAGCGGGAAAGCTAGTTGCTGCCCAGCACAAGGCAGTTCTGCCCAGCGGTAGCCTAGAGCCAGGTCTCCAGCTGCATGGGTCCTGTGAACACCCTTCTGGGGCCAGAGAACCTGAAGAGAAGTCCTTCTGTAGCCTTACAGAACTTGGGGACCCTCTGCAGATACCCCCAGCCCTCCATCTCAAACCTTTCATCTAATCTGTTTCACTAGTGGGGAGCCCCTTGGAAGACGGGGGCCAGGACACCTCTGTGCATCACTCTTAAACACCCTGACCTCATCTCTAGAGCCTTGTCCCCCTCCTCTCCTCAGACCCCAACCTGACAGGAAGTTAGACCAGACAGCAGGCTATGAGGAGGGTCATGGTCCTCTACTGTGGACCAAGGGCAACAGGGCTGAATCCAGCTTAAGCCAGTACAGCCACACACATACAAACACACCCACACATACCGGCACACATGCAAAAGGAAGACCAAAACACTTTGCATGCTTGTATGCAGATTACATGTGTAACCACATGTGACATTCATAAACTCACATGCACACATACAAACTATGCCAAATACACATACCTGGCTACACATATGTACAAAGAATGTGCATATACATGCACATACCACCCACTACAGATGTGCACAGAGATGGATGTATAAACTGAGACATGTATATACACAGATTAAACATACAGTCACATACACTCACATATGCACAGATTTACACACATGCACACACTCAACTCCGAGGCCTCCACTTCCTCAGAGGGATGATGGCAGGTGCTGCTGGCCTGCATAACCTTGAGCCTTCAGGCCACATCCTGGAGCTGCAGCGGGAACCAAACCAGCGCAACAAATGCAGAAAACACTAGGGCAGGTGTTCGGAAGGTGCTGACTGTTGACTCACTACACTCTGTGTAAACATCCTCTTCCTGCTGCTCCTCATGGGAGTCAAAGGACACCCCAGCTGCAGCAGGAAGGGCTGATGCAGAAACCACAGCTCCCAGCCGGACCTCATTCACAAGTGGGGTAGGATGGACCCACAGCTGCTCCCCAGGAGAGCGCTGTGGATACAGGCCACATTGTGAGGGCATCTCCCTAAGCACCGGGCTCAGAGAAGCCAGGAGTAGATGCAAGTCCTGAGATATCAAGTCTGACTGGACAGCTGGGGACAGAGGTGGAGCTTTGGATGGCCTGGGGCCTTGTTTTCTTCTTCATCCTTGAAAGACCTAGGGGGGCTCCAGGCAGCTCCTTCAGTCTCTGAGCTCTGTCAATCTAAGGACAAGAGAGTAGGGCCTCAGCCATGACAGACTCTGGACCCTTCTGGAGATAAGGAGTGGTACGACACACCCAGAAGATAGATTAGCATGCTGGGGTGTCCATCCTGAAAGGCCAAGACACAACACTCGGCGAAGACACGAACAGCTGGAGCGTAGAGCGACCGCTCCCACGGGGCGTGTGGTTCTCTGAGCGTCCTGCCTTATGTAAGCCTGAACTGTGGTGTCGGAGCCAGAACCCACTCTAGTCCAAGGCTGCCTTTATCCCAGACAGCAGAGGCAATGTTTGCCTTTGATCTTTGCTAGCTACCCACACAGCCACCAGGGCCAGGCTGTGCCTGTGCCCCAGGAGGCTGCCGGGAAAGAGGTTGCCTCTGCCTCACCCAGAATGTTGCCAGCTCCTGATTCAAAACCTACCAGCTTGCTGGTCATGCCCCACCCAACAACTCTGTTACATAAGACTGTGTTTCCTTAGTTTTTGTGGCCTCTAGACACAAAGTCTAAGTGTCTGCTCTCTGCACTCCCCAAGCTGTGCTGGAACTAGAGAATCAGGAAAGTAAGATTATGACCATGTTGCTGCTATGGTTCCAGAGCTAGGACAAGTGGGCCTTCAACACCGCATAAATAGCATACAAATTAACATATGCAACTCTGCTACCAATAAACTCCCAAAGTTTCACACAATAAACACTTCTCTGACTTTTAAGTTCTGGATTCATGCAGGGGCCTGCACCCAGCACTTCCTAAACTCACCCTGGACTTCACATCCTGCATGTAGATGAGCAAGACAAGGAAGGCTTTCTGAGACAGCCCTACAGTGACATGGACATGTCTGCATCTCCTTCTCAACACAGACATAGCTACACCCAAGTGCAAGAGAAGGGGAGAGGCTGGCTGCCTGTGTGGCCAGCCTCCACCACAGGCAGAAATATGAAGATATATTGGTAGTTTTTAGGCTGTGGAATCAAGTGTCCAATTCAAGTAAACTCAGTATTTCCAAGCAAAGACACTGAAGATGGATGGTTACATGATAGGGTAGATATGTGGAGGATGAATAGATGATAGATAGATAGATAGATAGATAGATAGATAGATAGATAGATAGATAGCCAATAAGATACTTTCATAATAGATATATAGATAGATGATAGATTTTTGACTGATTGATTGATTGATTGATTGGTAAGTAGATAATGATATATAGATGATTGATTGATAGATGATAGATAGATAGATAGATAGATAGATAGATAGATAGATAGATAGATGATAGGTTATTGATAATAGGTTAATGAGAGATGATAGATCTTTGACAGTCCGATTAATATCATTCTCTCATCTGCCTGAAATGTCATTATTCTTTTGAAAGAGAAACTTTCCCATAATCTTTTACCAAAATGCAAATACCTTAGAGGGGGTAAATGCCTTGTGTTTACTGAATGCGGACAGACAGAGAAAAAGAACTCCCCATGAACCAGATGGACCAGCTCCTTCCGACACTGTCTACCCCTTCCTGAGATGGCAGCCCAGACCAGTCACACCTGGTTTTGGACTTCACAGATGCAAGCACACGCGCTTCTCTGCCAGGTTTCCTCTGATCCACATTTTGACGGAGTCTCTTCAGCTCTCCCTCCGCAGCAGCATCTACCCACTCTCATGGAACAGGATTGCGTTTAGAGTGTTTATTTCACAATTAAGGAGAATACGTCTTTGGCCTTACATTGTGGGCTCTGTGCATGATGTTGCTGTGGACGTCTGTGCAAGAACCTCTCTATGTACGCGTGCATAGATCGCTGTTAGGGAGACACCCGAGAGAGCGACTGCTCTCCTGGCAGAGCATCCTCCACGGTGGCCGGCAGTGCTGTGGCTTATTCCCCATCAACACAGACAGACTCTCAGTACTCCACATCATCCCCACACTTAACATGACCAGCTGTTTTCATTGTCCCTGCCCTGGAGTGGGAGCCAGAATCACAGGGGAGTTTGAATTTCCTTCCCCTGGTGACCACTGGGGTGACACAGCTCTCCCTTGGCTGAGATTCATCCGCTGCAGTCTGTGTAATGTGTTTGGGAAGCTGGCTGGCCCGTTGCCCACTGCATCATCTCTTTCTTACCAACTTAGGTTCCTTAAAGTTTGGGGGGGGGGGTGGTTTGCAGATACAGGAGCCATAAATACAGTCTCCTATTCTTTAGTTTCCTTCCAACTGTCAAAATGGTCTTTTGATGAACACAAGATCCTCTGTTGGTGGTGTCATCATTTTGTTTTTCGAGACATGGTTTCTCTCTGTAACTCTGGCTATCCTGGAACAAGCTCTGTAGACCAGGCTGGCCTTAAACTCACGGAGATGTGCCTGCCTCTGTCTCTGCCTCCTAAGTGCTGGGATTCAAGGTGTGTGCCACCACCGCCTGGCTGAACAAAGGTTCTTAACGGTAATATCACTTTGCTGATCAGTTTTCCCATGTGGATGGTGTTCGCTGTGTCCTGTGAGTGAACTCTTCGGCTGCCTCAAGACTATGGGGCTCTTCTTGCTAATATCTCTTAGAAGTCTAGTTATTTTACATAGCAGAGTCCTGTCTACCAGTTCACCTAGAACTAACCTTTGCTAATGGCTTAACTTTTATTTTTTGATCTGTGTGAACATACAACTGACCCAGTGGTCCAGGACCATTCATTTTAGAGGCCCCTTTGCCTGGACCTCTGCAGAGTTCTCTGTGTCGTCAACACAAGCATTCAAAAATAACAATGAAAAACTAAAATAAGTCTTCATAGATGCAATAACTTGCTTAGGAACGCCCCACTCCAACCAAATGCATAAGAGCCTCACTCTGCCAATGGCTCCCTCTGTCACAGGAGCTTACGGATTCATTATGTCCCTAGAGTGGTCCTACCTACCTTGTTTCTCTCCAAAAGTGTCATAGATAGGTTTGACCATTTGCATTTCTTAACAAATTTGGAGTCGGTTTGTCTAGTTCTACCAAAACAAAACACCTGATATTTAATGCACATTATATCAAATCAACATATTAATTTGAGGAGATCTGACATCTTTGCATTATTGAATTTTCCAGCCCATGAAAGCTGTGTTTCCCAGCATGAAGCTTAGACTTTTAAATTTTCTCATGATTCTGTGTTCTTCATGCATAGAAATCTCACACATTTTAATTAACTTTTAGTGCACAAAGCAACATGTTTCACTGTGGCATTTTCTTCATGGGTGTCATTGAGCTTTCCTCATTCACCCCTACTTCCCCCTCCCCTGTGGCCCTCCTGATGCTCCCCCATCTCCCCAACAATAGCCCTGGGTTGTGTATATGAAAGAAAATGTGTGGGATTTGTCTTTCTGAGTCTGGTTTATTTGCTTTAACATGAATATTTCCGGTTCCATCCCTTTCCCTGCAAATGACATAATTTTATCCTTTATGTCTTAATAAAATTCCATTGTGTGTACATCACATTCTCTTTATCCCTCCATCTGTTGATTGACAACTATGCTGATTTCATATCTGGGCATTATGAACTGTACTGAAATGAATGTGGATTTACCCGTGTCTCTGCGATCTAACACAACCTTCCTAATATGTTCTTTGAGGTATATATCTTTACATTATTTTTGAGACTTTAATACCAATTCATTGCTGATATATAGAACTAAGACTGAGTTTTTATATTAATTTTATATCCATAAATGTGTTAACTTGCACTCAAATTTTAAGTATTACCTGCAATTCTCTGTTTGTAATCACAGCCTCTTTGAATAGTAAGTTTGATCTATTTGCAACTATCATTGTTTTTATTACTGTTTCTTGCTTCATTGCACTGGACTGGTCCTTTCATTACAATGTTGAACAGAAGTAGCAACAGAACAATATTAATCTCAAACTTCCATTGGGAGAATATTCAGCATATTGCTATTCAGTACAAGAGTCCATGTAAGTGTTATGAAAATATGCTTTATCACATTAAAACCTGTTTGGGGGCTAGGGAGACGCTATAGCAGGTAACGTGTTTGCCATTCAAACACAAGGACCAGAGTTCAAATCTCCAAAGCCCATGTAAATAACAAGTGGGCAGAGCGGCCTGCAGCTTACCCTAGCACTCAGAAGGTGAGGACAAGGATCCTCCCCACCTACCCATCCACCTTGCTCCCACCACAGAGAGATAGATAGAGAGAGAGAGAGAGAGAGAGAGAGAGAGAGAGAGAGAGAGAGAGAGCAAGTTACCTAGCTAGACTAGATATATCATCAAGCTCTGGGTTCAACTGAGCAACCCTACCTCAATGAACAATGTGGAGAGTGATCAAGGAAGATGCCCAACCTCAGTCTTGGGCTTCCATACCCACATCCACATACGTACCACCACACACATGACCACATACGTGATTGTGCACACATATGTACAAGCACACAGAGAGAAACATGTGAGATAAATAACAAGATCTAATTACGAATCTTGGCATGCCAAGATCAAGTACTTTTCTCTATCTAGTCAGATAATCACCTTTCTCTTTCATAGCTGTCATGTTGGATTTAATGAAATGATTTTCATTGAATTTTCATTGAAGTAATTATTCACATTCTTATGAGAAGTAACACAGAGAGATCTCTTGTACACTTTGACTATCCTCCAATAGTAACACTGCACATAACTATTATGTCATTAAAACATATTGATTATATTCAGACTTTCCCAGTATAATTTTACTCATATTTGTGTCAAGTTTTATGTAATTTTGTCATCTGCATATATTTGGGTATCTATGGCTATGGTCAAAACACAGAGCAATTCTAACACGAGAAGATCCATTAACACACAATGCCCGGCTATAACCAAGTCTTCCTCCCTCCTAGGACTCTTCCTTTAGCCCCTGGTGACCACAAATCTGTCCTGCTTCCAAAATGCTCTTTATGCAGAATGCTACATAAGTGGGATAATACAGCTGGACAGAATCTTTGCAAATGGCTTTCTTTTTGTTTTTGTTGTTATTGTTGTTGTTTGTTTACTCTGTTCCATTTTGTTTTGTTTTGTTTTGTTTTCGAGTCAGGGTTTCTCTATATAATAGCTCTGGCTGCCCTAGAACTCGCTCTGTAGACCAGGCTGGCCTCAAACTAACAGAGATCTGCCTGCCTCTGCTGGGATTAAAGGCATCGGCCACCACTGTCCAGCTGTAAATAGCTTCCTTTATTCAATGTGATTCCATAGAGGACTCCTAGATTATTTGGTCCAGGGTTTTTCTCATCCCATGCTCTGAAGGTACCACAGTTATCCATCCTTTCCTCTAAGGAATATATGTGAAGGTGTCCAGTTTTTTTTTTTTTACCATTTCAAACAAAGCTGCTACAAGCATTCATGTATGGGGTTTAGGGTGAACTTATTCTCCCAAGAAATTTCAAAACAAATACCCAAGTATAATATAAAAAATTTCTGAATTGGCAAAAACTACATTTCCATGGCAGTGTATGGGTGACTTGGTTTCTCCACATGCTCTTCAACATGTGACACTGTTACTATAACTGTATAATAACTGATTAACTACTAAGCATTAGACAAGCCTTGCGTTTTCAAGTCCAAGGTTGTGTCTCTGACCTCCCTTCTATTCTTCGCGTCATCAAATCCCACTTGGTAATATTTTTGCTTCAACTATTCTGCATGTTCTCACATGAAGCCATTGTGTAACTTGCTTCTCATACAAAATTCTTATTAGACTTTCACATCAAGATTTCATAAAAGTCAGTAGCCAAATATTCTTCCTTCTATGCTTTGAAGGATTTGTACAAAGTCAGCACTATCGTATTTTTAACAGTTTGGTAACATTTACAGGAAAATAGAGCTGGGGTTTTCTTTGAAGAAAGGATTCTAATTTCCAGAGTTGATTTATTAATGTGTGATAGATAAGACCAGATTTTCCATTTCTTCTAGTGTCAGTTTTGGGAAGTCATATTTTTAAGAAATTTGCCTATTTCATCTAGCCTTTAAAATTTTAGCATAAGACAGTCATGATATTCTTTTCTCATTTTTAGCATTTGTCAGAGTCAAGCAGCCTGATGTTAGTGTCTGTGACGTCACGCCACATTTCACTCCTGGCATTATCTACTTCTGCCTTCTCTCTTTCCTTCACTAGCTTCATAGGGTCTCTATCTTTTTAAAATATAAAGACAAACCTCTCAAAGGGTCAATTTTTGGATTTAATGGCGTATTTATTAGAGCTTATTTTCTTATTGATTTGTGGTCTTTTTCATTTCTTTCCTTTTACTCCTTTTGTGACTTAATTCAATCTCTCTAGTTTTCTCAGAATGAAGAAAACTCTTTAAATTTTCAGCCTTCCTTCTTTTCAATATATTAATTACGACTGTATGTTTCCTCTGAAAATCTTTCACTTAAGAGTTATCAAGGTTAAAGTAAAAACAGTTGTATGGAAAATGTTCGGTGTGATGCATTTCAGGGTTTACATGTACAAATAGAATCAGAAGGCTGTATACCAAAGTCAGTTGTCATCTGTACATAGTGGACTTACAGAAATGCCTACTTTCTTTGTCATTTCTATTAATTTTTTATGGGCCCTTTCTATTTAGTTTGTGACACATTTGCAATTAGAATTAAATATCTATGATTTATGATATCAAGTATTGCTTAGGAGAAGCAAGATACCCATGGAGAAAGTACTAGCGTCTTCTCTCAGCATATCCCAGGGAAACACATCTACAATCTTCTGGAGTGATTTTAAGTGGCTGGTCTATCAAATGATGGAAATTCTAAGTTTTAATAACTCAATTGATAGTGAAAAGATGATGAATGAACACATTTACTACTCAGTGGCTAAGGAAGTAAAGGGACAGGGTGACCTCGGAATATTTGTAGCATAGAAACACTAGAGGACAAGAACAGAGGGACAGAAGGTGACACAGCTCAGTCTCCTGGACCCGCCATCTGCCTTCATTCCTAGCTGCTGCCCTTGGGCCTGGATTAGAGCTAGATCACACACCCATGTGTCTGTGACACCCATGGCCAACCACAAGTTCACCACGAAGACCAGTCGTTAATACAGCCTCATACACTGCACTTCCCAGCCACCAAATCCATAATCAGCTGTCCTGGCTTCTCCCTTTTGCTCTCTGCCCTGCCTGGCCCTGAAGCTCTTACCCATGCCCATCCTCTTGGGCCATGGTGGCTCTCATACTCCAGGATGTTAGGAGACGGGGCACACTGGGCCAGGGCCGGGTCAGATCTGGGGATGCAGAGTGGATGCAGGATAGCTGACCTGAGCTTAAAGAGCCTGGTATAAACACATGCCCTCTCTGGCCGTGAGATCCAGAAAGGAGACCCAGGGGAACAATGGATGTGTGCAGCCTGGCTTACTCTGAAGCCCTGAGAGGAAAAGGTTAGCCTCCAACTCCCAGCAGACACCTGCACTCACAGGCCATCTGCACAACACCTAGCCACTTCCAACACTTTCAGTTGGGGTGTGGTGCCCTAGCTGTCACTTACATAGCTGTGTGCCAGCGAGCTGTGGCATTTTCCTCCTACTGGCCAGGCTGCAAGGGTCACAGGCTCTGAGGAGTGAGTCCTCTCATCTTGGGGTAGTCAGGCAAGGCTCGGCCTGGGCTGATCCCAGGGTGCTCCAAGGCCTCTCCACTGTGTACACTGGTAGCTATGAGGATGGCCAGCACCCCTCAAGGCCCACGGTCCCCACCAGTAAGGTTGGCACTGATTCACACAACCGAGATAGAGACGACACCTGCCCTAATTGATTACTCTGCCTCCACAACTTTCTCGGTTTGCTAGTGTTCTGCGACCGGCAGAGCAACTGATGGGAACACCACCTCTCTGTAAAATGGTTAGCCCCAGACTTCAAAGCTTTCGCAAAGTACTTTTAATTGCATTCTCCCCAACAAGACATCCGAAATCGCCTCACCTCGCCTTTGTGTGGGTATTTATCCTAAGCACAATGCCCACGTCCTGTGCCATCAGTATTTCCTCTCTCATCGTTGGAAATGCGAGTACTTTGGAACTGACTGGAGCAAATTATAATGCACCCAACCAAGGCCTTTTGTCACGGAGCCCTTCGCCAGCGCTGCCCGCCTGGCCCTGTGAAAGCTGTGGGACCCACTGGAGTTCATTTGAGAACACTCTACCCCAAGTTGGTCTTGCAAATTATTTCTGCCCTATGCAGAGTCTTTTTACTCATAGCATCAAGGGGCTTTGAATCACGCATAATACATACTCGTTCATACGCAGGGGGAAGGATTATCGCGCAACCAGGATTAAATAGCGCCGGTGGTAATGAGCTGATAAAAACCGAATCATCGCGATTCCACGTTTGCCCCTGTGGCGAGGTGGCGTGAATACGGGTGGGGAGAAACTTCAGGGCTGCCAGGGCTCAGGTTGTTTGTTCCTATGGAAATTAGCCTGTGCCATCCTCCACAGGATCAATACATGGGCTGGGACTATTGTGGCCATGGGGAAGGCAGCCCTACCTTTCCTTCAAGGCTCAGGAAAGTGAGGAAGGATAGGTCGTTCTAGGGTCAACCAGCAGTAAGATGGCAGCCAGGAAGGCTAGGGTCTCTGCTGCCACTTGAGGGACCTGACTTCCTCAACTTGGCAGTGAGCTTGATGCTTGTAAGGCCAGCCCAGCTGTGGACTCTGTGAGGAAGAGGGACCCAGCCTCTCCCCAACCAGCTGATCCAATGGAAGACAGGCATCACAGTATGGGAAAGACCAGAGGACTCCCTGTGCCTGCAGACAGTGGCAGCCAGTCTCCTTTCTAGTGACGCTCCTTCAGTGGTCAAGGACACTTAGCACTGTCTCCATGCTGAGCAGACAGACACAGCCAGTCACTCAGCTCATGGCCTCCATCCCTATGGGTGTGAAACCATCCCTCACACCTCTAGGAGCATGGGGAGAGCTTGAGGACCGTTGGTCACCTGCCCAGGTCCCCCTCAAGGGGACACCCATGCAACTTCTGCTTCATGGATCCCTAAAGTGAAGATGTAAAAGCTCCACTCACCATCACCCCCAGATCAGGTCCATGCTGTCAGGGACCCCACCATGATGCAAATCTTCTACTCTAATGGTAGACCCGGTGGTCACTGTGGATAAGAACATTTAGTTATCTTGGACAATAACTTTAGGACCCTACAACATCCTAAAGGTCCCCATTGACCCTGGAGGAATGCTGAGACCCCTTGAGCAGGACAGTTCAAGACCTCCCTCATTCTCCGTTCTCTTTGGAGTGGAGAATGGCTGGGTCATAACAGGCAACAGAAGACAGGGGACATGTGCTGTTACTGGGGCCACTTAGAGCTGCTTGGAGATTAGGAACACGGGCTGCTTTCTCCCAAACTATCCTATGTGCATTATTAGGTAAGTAAGTCTTCCTGAGTCTCCTTGAACCTCCCCCAGGAGCCAAGGCCCAACCACTATGGACTCAGGAAGCTGGGACAGGATACATGTCACGTTGCTACCTCCCTGCCGGTCTTGGGGCAGCTGCATTGTAATACAACAGCCTCCGGCTTGCCCAGAAGACCCTGGGTCTGAAAGGACCCCCTCAGAATGCAGAGGACTCAGCTAGCAAATGGGGAGAAGTTCACTGTATAAAATAGGTGCCTGCTACATGGAGAGAGTTCACAGTAGACAGACTGTGAGGACAGAGTCTCACGTCATCCTTGTCATCTGAGAGATGACTGATGGTAGAACACAGAGAACCTGCACAGGACCCTGGCACCTGGGACAACACCCGGCCAGCACCAATGTATTGGCTGCCTGAGGCGGTCCCCTGAAGCTCTGGACTCCCACGAAGCCACACAGTTATGATGAACCGTTTCGGGCTCTGGTGTGGTGCAGTGCCATATGTGACCCATGTCTCTGTTCACAGACGTGAGGTCCACCCTTCTAAGGAGGGACATCTGCTCCTTTACTGGTCCCAACACGAGGCAGAGACAGACAGATTCCTGAAGTTCTTTGGCCAGCTTAGAGAACTCGGTGAGTTCCAAACCAGGGTGGACAGTGGCTGAGGAAAAACACTGGAAGTTGTCCTCCTGCTTCCGAGTGCACACCCTCACACACATGCTCACCAGCACACATACCAACATGTGTGTACACACAACACACACACACACACACACACACACACACACACACACACACACACACTCTATTCTAAGATCACTGTTTACACTGAGTTGTCATAAATAACACAAGAACAGACGGAGATCCTATGTACCCTGCCCCAGCTTTCCCTGATAATGCCTTGCAAAAGCATTCAGGGGCTAGAGACATGATTCTGAGGCTCAGAGCACATGCGATTCTTGCAAAGGATGTGAGTTCGGTACCCAATACCCATGTCAGGTGGCTAGCAACTACCTATAATTTCAGGCCCAGGATATCCAGTGCCCTGTTCTGGCTTCCACAGGTACCTGCATACATATGAGCACACACACACACACACAACTAAAATTAAATGTTAAAAAAAAACATAGCACAACATCACAGAAATACTGTCAAAAACTCAAGCTCTTGTTCAGATTACCCGATTTCACTTGCATTCACATGGACAGTTGCATGTGCGTCCCGCACAGTCTTAACACGTACAGGTGTCTGTGTCTGTCACATTGACAGGCCTCAGTACGCTTCCAGCCCAATGGATCCCCATCCTTGAATAAGCCACACCTTCTCTCTTCTGCCCTCCTCCACCCTCAGCCCTGCCAACCACAGACTGGCTTCTGGTCACCACTTATGTCTTGTTTTGATTGCCTGGACCTGCAGGGAGAAGCCAAGTCCCACAATGCAGCAAACGGTCATCAGCAAGGATGCGTCCAGCCAAACTGGCTAGCCCAGGAGCACTGTGGGCAGTCAGGGAAACTCCTCTCCATTCCTCCCATGCTTTGAGGCTCTGCCTTTGGGAAAGTCTCACACCCAAACTGGACATAAATCAGGAGCCTCAGAGCTACTAGATGCTGCAGATAAGCTGGCCCAAGACAATACCAACACAGAGGGGAAACTGAGGCAGGGACAGATCACAGCATCTGATCTTACTGTACATCCAGCCTTAGCTTTGGTGATTCACCCATCAAACCATGCATTCTGTTATCAGCCAAGTGCTTAAGGGAGGGAGAAGCCTTGGCTCCTCTCGGCTCCTCTC
Source organism: Peromyscus attwateri (assembly GCA_902168425.1). Taxonomy (NCBI): domain Eukaryota; kingdom Metazoa; phylum Chordata; class Mammalia; order Rodentia; family Cricetidae; genus Peromyscus; species Peromyscus attwateri. The sequence continues at coordinate 10,659 of CABHPP010144592.1, read as the reverse complement.
GGCTCCTCTCCTTGATCCCAAGAGGTAATCACAAAACACGAGGCTTTGGTACATGAACTATAAATAGACACTCTACCCTAAACACCATCACTCACGAGGTCACGGGATCCAGCCAATGAAGTCCTCACCACAAGTCAGAGCTGTCCAGATACGGGTGCCCACAAAAGTGGCATGTTCTTCCCAGTTTACAGACAAGACAACTGAGAGACAGAAAAGCCAGTCTATATGTGGCTGGTGCGATATGAATCCAGACCCACTTCAAAGGCTGCAGCGGTTGTGTTAATTACACTTACACCCCAGGTCCCACCTCCATAGCCAAGCCCACTTCTCCTTCACAGAGTGGGTAGACAGCCCTCTTTGTCACCATTTGCTGGGGCTAGCCTCCCTAAGCCTTAGCACTCTCTTCCAGGCCTGGATGTGAGCCCAGGCCAGGCAGCCGTGGGCAGAGCGGTGAGGGAACTGCTGCCCACTGCTGGCTGATTGGTGTGGTGCTTCCAGCCGTTTTTTTTTTTGGGGGGTCCCACGGTAAGAGAGCAAAGCCAGCCTCGTTTCTAAGTGGCCAGTGAAGGCCATTTCTGGAAGGAAACAGCCCCTCCATTCATAGACAGTGAGTATCCCATGGAGAATGGGTGGAGCTGTTGATAAGCCTCCCTCAGGCTCCCCAAGGAAGCCTCCCCCAGCTTCCCTGGGGTAGTTAACTAACCAGTGGTAGTTAAAAGCTTGGACATGAACTCTCCCTTTATCCCAAGGGAAAGTTTCCATCCTATGATTCCTTTCAGGGAGGGATCCGAGGCCTGTGAGAAATGAAGCTGAGCCTCTGGACAGACAATAATCCACAATTCACCCAGGGCGACACTATACTGGTCTGAAATGTGGGCAAGATGGACTTGTTCTTGGATGAATTGTCTTCCTCTTTGTTCACACTGGAAGAGGTATCCAGGGCCCCACTATGACCTGGCAAGCAAGAGTATCCACATAAGCTCTGAGGGATAAAATTCTACCTCACTTGTTTCTGCACAAGCTAAGCTTGGGGTTTTGTTAACTAAAGGCTAAAGTGTTCAGCCATTGGCTGCCGGGCCAACAGGCTGCCTCAAGCCACTACAGAAACACTGCCCAAGAACAGACAACAGCATCGGCCTAGAGCTGGTGAGGGAGGGTTGGTTTTTTTCCACCAAAGTTGGTCCTTATCACCAACAGTATACCCAAGACCTAATACATTTGTCAAAACTCAAACTACTCACTTAGAATAAGGGAATTCGGAGCTAGGGAGTTGGCCTAGCAGTTAAGAGCATACACTGTTCTTACAGAGGACTTGAGCTCAATTCCCTACATCCAAGTGTTGGACAGCTCACATACACTGCCTGTAACTCCAGCTCCTGGGGATCTGATACCCTCTTCTGGCCTCCACCTGCACCTATACACACACACACACACACACACACACACACACACACACACACTCACTCACTCACTCACTAGAGAGAGAGAGAGAGAGAGGGAGAGTTTTAAATAAAGTATTTTTAAAATGGGGGAGCTCAACTGTATGTGATACTGCCTGAAGGCTTTTTGGATTTGTTTGGGGTTTTCCTCTATCTAAGGACAAAGACCCCTTTTTGGGAGGTTCACCATTGGCCTTCTATGGCACACCATCCTGGGAAACCCCAGTTAATAGCACCATTTCCAACCTATCTGTGTGTCTTTCCTAGGCCTGTGCTCACCAGTGACCCTCCAGCTAGAGACCACTCAGAAGACTCCCATGCTACCAGAGCAGGGCATAGTCCCTCTGGCCAGCACTCCCACCAACATCACCTCCACTTCCTCACTTTCCCCCAGGTGGTGGTGACGAAATGGGCGACTCCATGGCCAAATACGTTGTCAAAACTCAGAGCATACCGTTGAAGTGAGGGGACTTGACTGGGCCCATTCTTCTCCTGTGGTTCCCCTCACCTTCTTTTCTTAGCTGCCTGATTCTGGTCCTCTAGGCCATTCTGATTCCCTAGATAACAGCATCCCAGATGAAAGGTCCCAAATGTCATCTAGGTGCTAATCATCTCAAATTCCTATCCTCGCCTCTGTTCTCTCTAACTAAATAGGCAGGTGTGTCTCCAACTGCCTACTCAAGCCCTCCCCTAGACACAGAACGGGCCACCCACTCTTCCGAAAGTCCACATCAACTCCACACAACTCTTCCCCCGGCTTTCCCCAGCTTGGCCCACGAAAACCCCAGGCTCCCTCTACTCCTCCTCCCCTTGCCCCCTCGTTCACGCTCACCCATGGAGGTTCCTGTTCCTGTGGTCCACCCTGACTTTGTCTCAGTAACTAAGTAGGGTGAGCTGCCCTCGCCTTCAGACCCTCCATGGGCTTCCATCTCCTCTAGAGGAGCCAATGTCCTTACCATGACCTCGAAGCCCCTCCATGACGTAGCCTCCATTGGCTGGGCCTCACTCTGCTCCAGCTCAGGCTGTTCTCCGGGTGCCCAGCATCTTCTTTGCTCCGATGCCTTTGTCTCGGCTAGTTAAACGCCTGGAATGTTCCCCTAGCCCTCCAAACCACTGTATCTGCATGACTTTCTCCCACTCGCTCCTCGGTGTTTGTCCCAATGTCACCTAATCCAGAGAGACTTCCTGGTCATCGTACAAAGCAGCCACCCACCCCCAAGCGTTCCCCAACCCTCATCTTCCTTTGTGGCACCTTGTGTACATTCACTGCCCACCCACCCCCAATGCTGGCACCTGTGCTCCGTGATGGAAAGACCTTCTCTGGTTCACCACTATATTCGCAGGATGATCATATGGTCATCAATATGTCCTCTGTCTCCCAGGCTCCTGCTGCATCCTCATCCTGCATTTGTTGGGGTCTCCTTAGCCGGGGTCTTCTTTCCGTCTACCTCTTGGCATCATCCATTGTTCTAGACTAGCTCAGTCTCATCTCTTTGAGGAATTCTCCAGAGTAAAAGCCAAGTTCCCGAAAGTCTGTGTTTCTGCCATTGCATGCCTATCATCTGGTCCACCTTTGCCCCCTTACCTCTAAGTCCTACAGACTCAAGGTTGTCTGGTTGTCATGTCAGCCTCATCACAAAGCTCACACAGGGATGATGGGGTCACACTCTCTGTACTCCCCACCTTCTCAGGGCCAGGAGGAACTCACTTTGTCTGAGTCTAAACTCAAGCCAATAGATCACTCAAAGACAGTTTCTTCCCATAATGGGGGCCCATCCTCCAGGTCAGCTGGCCAGGAAAGCGAGCTTTTTCTCTCTGTAAATGCGGCTTTGCCTAGCAGGTGAATCAATGAGACTGTGAGTAAGATGAATCTGCCCCAGCAGTGAGAGAACAGTAGCTCTGTGGAGGCCCAGGTCCTCAGACACACCTGTAAGGGAACAGGGAGGATGCCTCACCTCTCTGCCTCCTCTTCCATCTACCCTGCTTCTCCTCCAAGCAGCCTGGTGCACCATGGAGGGCTGAAGATACTGCACTACTTCCTTCCCCATCAAACTTGCCAAGCACCTTCTGGTCTACCACAGAGGAAATGGCTGGTGTCCCACACAACCTTGTTTAGAGGCTGTCTATTCAGTGTGATATCTGGATTGCCTTCTGGCTTGTTCTAGCTTGGAAGCACCCGGCTCCCATGCTTCACTCCAGATGTCTTTGGCAAGTCGAGGAATCGGAAAAGTCATGGCAGTTCCAATCCACCTTCAAGAATGACACTTCTCAGAGAGCAGAACCTGGTCCCAACTGCATGGTGCGGAGTGTGTATGGAGGTGAGGGCCTCGAGCAAGGCTGCACAACCCGAGCTTCTCAGGGGAAGCTGAGATGTCGCTGATTATTGACTTGAGGTTACTTCCCCTCCGCCCTCCTCCCTTGTCACCTCCAACAGAGAGAAAGCTTCAACCAGAATACATTTGAATGGCAAAATAATTTATGCTTAATTAGTGTGCTAGATTTAAAATTAGAAGTTTAAATGCACAATCAATGGATTGTTTAATCTCATTGTTTTGCCACTCATTAGCCATTCTTTCTAGATGTCTGTGACAAGAGAGCCTTCTCCTTATTCCCAGGGTCCCCTTTCCGCTCCTGTCCATAAATTATGCCAGATTAACCTTCGTCAAACCGCATCCTTCCAGGGTCACACGACGCCTCGGGAGAACTTGGATAGTTTCTCACTGATAGCTCGCGTCTGGCACCAGGGACCCAGCCTAAGTGTCCACTCCCCGAGACTGCATGGTCACATGACGCCTTCCACCTCTGGGGCCCCAGCTGTGCCTGTCTCCCCTGTTATTCACTCGCTTCCCTACCTCCATCTAGAGCAGGGGTCCTCAACCTTCCTGACGCTGCGACCCTTTAATACAGCTCCTCACGTTGCAGTGACCCCCAACCATAACATTATTTGTGGTGCAACTTCATAACTGTAATGTTGCTACTGCTATGAATCATAATGTAAATATGTGTTTTCTGATAGTCTTAGGCGACTCCTGTGAAAGGGCCATTTGACTCCCCAAGGGGTTGCCACCCACAGGTTGAGAACCATGAATCTAGGCAAACACATTTCCATCTTCCAAAATTCTTCCCATTCCTTGACTCACAGATAAGACTCCACTCACTCACCTCTCTGACCCTCCTGAGCTCCTGCCCCACCCACCGCCAAGGCTGTTTCTGGTCTTTCCTGCTATGTTTCAGCGCTCTACCCCGATCTTGGGCCCTGCTCAGGAAAGTGATTTTGACTTCTACGTCAGCAGCAGAGAAGACACTGTGAGAACTCTCTCACCCGTCTGGATGGAGAACAGCCTCACATCTGTCTCATCTCTCCCGCATCAGTGGAATGTCCCTGCCAGTGCCCCTGGCTCTCAGGTCATCTGCTCCTCCATCCCATTCTAGACTTGCTCTGTTAGCAGCATTCTCAGTAAAGTCCCTCCCAACGAGCTTCCACCTTCTGGGGCGCACACACGCTCGTCTCTGTAGTCTCCCACAATGCCTGATGCATATTTCTTTCTCCGAACCCAGCCGCTGCTGCTGCATGAAAGCCTACCCTCAGAGTCTCCCATTCACACCCGTATTCCTACTTTCACTAAGTTGCATGCAGATCTCCACTTCTCTGGTCAGTCCCTTCCACTGCCTGTGGACCCTCCCCGCTCCTTGTCCAAGTGTCAAGCATCACCATGGCAACAGCCCTGTCCTCAGCATTTTGTCTCTCATGTTCTCTATGTTTGGTGGTAATCTGATGTACGGATGCCCTGTACTCATTCTTCCAGCCAAGAGTCCTGGAGGATGGGGTTAGAGAGATGGCACAGCAGGTAAGAGCACAGGCTGCTGTTGCAGAGGACCCAGGTTCAGTTCCCAGAACCCACCTGGCAGCTCACACCTGTCTAACTATAGTTCCAGGGGATCCAACACCCTCTTCTGGCCTCTGTAGGTACTGTACACACATGATACACATAAACACATGCAAGCAAAACACTCATACACTCAAAAACTAAAACTTAAAAAAAATGTTTAGAGTCTTGAAAGATGTGGGATACTAAACATACCGACCCAAATCTGCAGGTCAGCAGGTCCTGGTGTGTGAGCAGACAACCCTGAGCTCACCTTTCCCTTCCCAGTGCAGCCCCCTCTCTCTTCCCACAGCCGTGCAGCCTGTGGGTCTTGTGTCCTTTCCAACATGACTATCTCTGCATCTTCTGCCATTGCTCAGCTCTCTAGAAAAACACGGCTAATGTAATGTGACGGCCCGTGTTGTTAATCCATTCTCTACCGTCCAAGTCTAGAATAACATGAGCAGTTAGCTGTAGAAACCTTGTCAAAAGCAGAGGGAGCCTAGAGAAAAGGCGCCAGGTGGCTTTGAGTTTCCATCTCACAAAACAATGGTTTTGTCGTTGGAGTTCTAGAGTTCAGAGTCCAGAGGCTAAAGGTCTCCTCCCATGGGCAGGGCTTAGGAACTCCTTCCCTACCCCTGTCTCTTAGACACACACACACACACACACACACACACACACACAGAATTGACCCTCGGCCCTCTTCGTCCGGCAACCACCTTCTGGTTGACTTTTTCTTGCATTTATTGTCTTGTTCAGCCATTGAAAAGCCACATCTTACAGGAAACCATCCTATATTATCTGTCAAATGGATGTCCGTCGGAAAGTGCTCTCCTGCTTTAAAAAAAAATCACTATAGATAAATGCCTGGACCAGCCGAAGGGGAAGCTTCTCAAGGAAGAGATTCACAGCTTGTTGGACTGCCTTACAGAGGAGACAGTGGTGGGTCAGTAGAGGGTAGGAACATGCCTTGCCAGGGGAACCATTTAAATATGTACAACTCTGGCTTTGAAACCTCAGCCTCACTCCAGGACCCCAAAGGTAGACTTTTTTGGGGTCATTGGATCTCTCTGTCTCTCTTATGACCACACTGAACACATCTTTTTTTTCTGCTTTTTACTAATTTTTTTTAACTCAGATAAAATTAGAAAAAAAAAATCCTGCAAATCTTTCCCCTAAAAAGCGCGTCCTTGACAAACAGTGATCAAACTCACTCTTCCCTCAGTTTAAAAACAGATTTTCATTTCACAATAAACAGTAAGCAAATTTCCGTGCCATTAAATACCCCGCCATCACGATGCTCTCCCCGCCACACAGGGCCCCACTGGATTAATGCACCACAGCCTACTGAACCAGTTCCCTTTTGTGGATATTTGGGCTGGTTCCAGATTGCATGGGTTCATCAAGTGGCCCCTCCCAAAGAAAAGTCCCCCCTGGAGAAAGGGCTCACTCTCCTGCAAATGACGGTTCTCCAGCCCAACGCTTTCAAGACCCACCATCCACTGAGGACAATTGTGACTTTCTGCTCCATCAGACACCAATCCCCAGGCCCACAGACACGCTCCCAACCATGGTCTCCTCTTGTCTGTGAGCACCGTTTGTACTTACTCTTCAACATTTTCTAAGTTTTTCTCACAAATGTATTCTTTTTTAAAATAAGTAGTAATAATAGTAACAGCTTTGGGGGCTGGCGATGCAGCTCAGTGGTAGACCGCACACTTAGCATAATGAGGTGCTGGGATTTATCGCCGGCATCAGCTATTCACAGAACTAGCGCCAATTTCTTACAAACGAAAGGTACTTGCTTAGCAATGGCTGTTAACGCATTACCTAGACTCCTTCGCCTTTCTCTCTACATCCTTTTATGTGCATGCTACCCGAAAGGAAAATCAGACTACACTCTCTTCCCCTCCAGAGATTTATGTCCAGCTCAGGTGGGCACAGGCCTTCCTTTATTAACTTAACGTCTCTTTTAAATTTGTATTTCTTTACATACTTGTGGGATTTAGCATTATCTTGAAGGATCTATTGGTATTTCCCCTTCCTGTGAATTCGCTGTAAATGTCCTTGGCCCCCTTTGCCTGGGGCTCTGCGGCTGCTACTCTGTGCAGCTCTGCAGTCAGCACACACTTGGTAGAGTGGGTTTTTCTCCCAACATTCTTCTTTTGTTAAATTTCCTCAACGCTCGTGTGGTTTGTTTTTCAGGAGTCCCTCCTCACACCTAGTCCAATTTTCTACTTTGTTGGTCTATAGAAAAGCTATTATTTTTGTCATTCAGTGGGGTAATAGCCTTGCTTACTGAACATTTTATGGGTTCTAGTAAATACATTTGAGCTGATCTGCTTGCAGTTTTCTTCTCTGTATGTGTGGGCATGTGTGTGTTCAGCTGTACACACACATACATGTACAGATGCATCTGGAGACCAGAGGCTGACATTGGGTACCTTGTTCAGTCTCTCTCCAGCTTATTGTCTGAGACAAAAACCTCTCACTAAACCGAGACCTCACCCATTCAGCTAGACTTGGCCAGGCAAGATCCTCTTGCCTCTGGCTCCCCAGCTCTGGGACCACAGATGCTCACCACTGCCCTGGCTTTTGACCTGTGTGCTGGGAACCAATCACAGGTCCTCGGGCTTCCGCAGCAGGCACTTCACACACTGAGCTATCCGTCTCCACCATGTATACAGCAGGCACTTCACACACTGAGCAGTCTCC
>CABHPP010144591.1:32895-43312 GCA_902168425.1 Peromyscus attwateri | reverse complement strand
CAGAATCAAAAGAAATGGTTGACTATCACAAATTCTTATTTTACAATATTTTAAAAGACTTTTTCTGAATTATTGTAGTTTAACTAACTCCCATATGCAAAAGAGAAAGAAAGGAAGGAGAAAAGGAAGTTAAGAGAGGGAGGGACAGAGAGGAAATAAGGAAAAACTTAGAAACCAGTTTAGACCTCATGGGAAGGTGACATGGGACATGAGCACACTGTGAACCTCATTGAGAGATTTCCAAGGTTCGGAGACAGAATGATGACTGGGGAATTAAAGTGTCAACATTAATTCTAAGAAAACCTTTTTAACAACGCACAGAGTAGTCATATGCTTATTAAACACTGAATCATTCTTCCACGATTAAATACTAAAAGGGAACAAAGATTGTTGGAAAATATTTATTCAATATAATGATCTCAAACATAAATCTACTTCACTGGTGAATATATTTTATTTTCATTTCTAATCAATTTGATTTTTAAAAAAATTATGTTTATGTTTGTATGTCTGAGTGTATGTATATGTATGTTTGTGTTTAGAAGCCTGAAGAGGTCAGAGAGGGTGTAGGATCCCTTGTAGCTGGAGTTACAGGCATTTGTGAGCTGCCATGTGGGTACTGGAATAGAACCTGGGTCCTCTGCAAAATCTACATGTTTAACCTATGATCCACCTCTCAATTCCAGGCATCTTTAACTTTCAAAATCTAAGCAGTCAAAATGTAGCTGTTCCTTAAAAGAGCTTTTTTCAAAACTAGACATAAACATCAAAACAAACAAAATCAAGAAATCCTACTACTGAATATTTCAATAATCCTAAATCCAACACATTGGTTGGCAGGTCTTGTACTTCACATTTGGTGAACTTTTCATCTTTGCTTTTGTTCATTTTTTGTTTTAATATACTTAAATTATATTTGACAAAAGCAAATAAAGCTAAACTAGTAATTTGTGTCATAGAAACAATCATTTGAATACTCAATGTGATATTTTGGTTATGAAAATTATGGATGTTTTTGAAATTTTTAAAAACTTCAAGAAAAAACAGAAGAATATCTTTATTATTTGGAATCACATTGGAATATCTGGACAATGTTGAAATAGGTAATGAATAGGAACACATTGTATTATAAGGTTTACAGTTAAGTTATGGTAAGAACCACAGCAAAGACTGTGTCCATTTTCCATTATATAACACATACCTGGGATAATCAATTTATACAGACAAAAAGTGTATTTGGGCTCAGAGCTTCATAGCTTTGGAGGTTTCAGTTGGTAGTTGGTTGGCCCTGTTGCTTTGGACTTACGATGGTCTTATGTGGCTGGAACATGTGACAGGACAAACCTGCCTAACACATAGCCAAGGGACAACAAAGAAGAGGAAAGACCAGAGTCCCGCACTCCCCTTCAAGGGCATGGCTCACACAAGCTAAAACCTCTCATTAGGCTCCATCTTCTAATGGTTGCATCACTTCTCAGTAGGGCCAAGCTATGACCTGGCTTTGTTAGCATTCGGGTCTTTGAGGGATACTGCAAAGTCTAGCTATAGCAGGTGTTTCATTTGCTTTCTGGAACAGTGCTTGTCTGGTAATAGTAACTAAAAACCAAGATTTTCAGATGCAGAGACAGGGCTTTATGAGGGGCTAAGAAATAGCCTTTCCTAACATCAGAAAAACGGAGTGCAGAACTGGTGTCAGAAGAGAATGCATGTGAGCTACATGAACCTAAAAGCATTTTACATATGTATATCTATATCTATATATAATAAATATAATAATATATAATATATTATATTATCATACACCATATAATATAACATTACATAATACATTGTCATGCAATATATTATGTAATATATGTTACTACAGAATGATATATGATGTGTTCATATTATATAATATGACTATATTATATAATCCTGTTATACATTACATAAATGTTAGGCATATATTAATATAGTATTATATCAATATAATATTATATTAACAAGCATAATATCACACTAATTAATAGATTAATTAAATATTAGTTACTTAAACATTGATCACTCTATTGATTAAATAAATATTATATTAATTAACATATAATATATTAATATAATAAGTATAAATATATTATATAACATAATATTGACATGTTATATAACATTAACTATTATATGAATAACAAATGCATACATGTTATATAAATGACATATAATCATATTATATAAACACATAATACTACTAATTATATTATACTATATATTACACACACACATATGCAGAAGCAGACCCTGGAAACTTTCTAGACATGTAGAGAACTGGCCCCAAGGTCTAACTGAACCAGCACGTGAGTTGGGCCACCAATCTGTGTCAAGAAGTCTCCACAGAGATGTCAATGCATGTTCCAGGTTGAGAATCAACAGCAAAAGGAAGAGCAGACAATGAAGAAAGAGATTGAAGGCAGTCAACGACAGCAGGGCAGCCCTGGCCCCAGTGGCCCTGTTCCTTAGAGGAAGGGATTCATAAACATCTCCAATGTACATGAGCAGTCAGAAACACTTAAAAGGCTAGATGGTATCTAAGTTGTGAATCCCAGAGGATGCTAGAGAGTTACCGGATGGCCAATTGTAGTGTAATCCTCAAATCCTTTGTGGCATACAGTCCCTTTAAACCCCAGGCCAGGCGGCCAGGAATGGGCAGGCCCTATAGTGTCTGGAAAGGGACATGCTCAGAGGGTTTTACTGGCCTTTGAATCAGACTTGGGATATTACGAGCTTTTATGAATCCTTGACACTTACAAATGTCCATACTTCCAGCTTTTCATGTATTTAAAGTTTATTTTTTAAAGTTTCAATGAGATTCTAGAAGTTGTTTTGTCCCATTAACCTCGCAATGCCTGAGTTCTTTAATATTGCCACAGTGGTCAAAAGAGGGGTCTAGTCATTCTCCTTTGGGACCTTAGGGTTGGGAACAGATTTGTTTATGCTGGAGTGGTAGCTGTCTTCTTTTGGGAGACTTAATGAAATAGCAGGATTAAAAACATTTGTTATTATCCATTATTTAATAATTATTAGCTTGAAGGAATTCGTTCCTATAAAGCCAGGAATTTCTGTCTAATAAGTTGTACAAGGACATGGGACCTAAACTTGGTCAACTGGACATGCTGTCTCAACATTTTCAGTCTGGAGCAATGGCGTACTGTTTGAAGGGGCAGATTAGAATTCAGTCACAGCTCTGTGGCCAGCAGCAGTGGCAGAAGCATCAGCCTGTGGGGTCTGGCAAAGGGACCGTGTCCAGGGTTCCTGTAGTCAGCGGCATCTAGAGTATGTGGCTCCATGATGTGACACAGTTAATCCTCTTACCCTCTTTAGTTCTGTCTGTTTCCAAGTTCTTTCACCTTCCCCCAACAGTTCAAATCCTGCGAGTTATCAGACAGGCTCTGAGTATTCCCTTTTGCTTGGGTTTGTGAGAACTGATTTTTTATTCCCTGGACTCAAGAACTTTGGCTAATAAAGTAAGGATAATGGAAGGCTTTAGGTAGTAGGGAATGAGGTCAAATAATAGGTAATGAGAGTTGAAGGTGTGCTTCTTAAAAAGGAGAGGTGGATGGAGCCCATTAGAAGAAAGGGCACCGAAGGTATACATCTCATTAAGAATTTTCTGACTGAAAGTCCTCAGACTGGAAAAGGTGACCCATAAGACTCTGTTCTGTGCTTTGATTTTCATCGCCGTCCCTCTGTTTTGTTGTTGTTTGTTTTGTTTTTATTTTTGTAGTTGATTCTTGACACACATAGCATTTGTGAAGGATTTACTTCTCACTATGTCTAGACTTGAACTTCATTGGCTTAAATTAAACGTCAGCAAACACTAACTCCAATTACAGATAATGAGTTGTCCACAAATTGTATAAGAACATCTAGGAATGTGATAGAAGGTCATGGAGCCTTGTATGACCACAGCCCTGTGCAGATATGTGAGGATGTACATTTGCACAAAGACTCCCCCACAAGATCTGAGGGAGAGAGATAACTAGAAAACATAGGAGTGAGTTGGAAAAGAAAGGGATCATACCATTTAAGCACATGGGGACAGTAATAGTGCTCAACTTTTCCAGTTATGCTAGTTAGTGAATCCTTCATCTTAAAAACCAATTTAAAAGGGACTTTCAACGTTACTAGTATAAATTATTCTGACCATTACCTCTCTTCTCAACTTCCATTCCTGTCCATACACACAGATTTAGATTATTATTGTTAATGTGGGTGAGTTGGATAACATCAAAAGACACAAACTAATGGCCTCCGGGTTGAATCTGATCTTAGAATTTTATTTCTTTGTTTGTTTGCCATGTGGAGTGTTCCTTTTTAAGGCTTAGTTACCAACATATAATCCTGGAGAGATCTTCCATTAAAATCCAAATCTTTGGTTTCTTTAGAAGAATCAGATCTGACACCACTAAGCCAGCATTCCAAAATGGCCACATTTGCCCAGAGTGGGCAACTTCACTCTCAACAGGGCAGGCACTGCTTTTGCAACAGGGCTTTGCACCCCCTTGCCTCAAACTTGACCTAATTCTGTCATTCATATTAATCCACCTCTGCATGGATTGGTGTTTGCAGCTCTTTGTGGTTCGCCAGACCTGTTTATAGGCCTTTCAACATATAAAGAAACTGCAAACCTTGAGAGAAGAAAAGGCTAATGCATACGTATTCCACAGAACAGTTAGTGGGAAATTAGGGGGCAGAACATGATTTGATAATGAAGATACCCACAGCTTTGCTAAACATTTTGTGTGTGGCTGAATGTTTCCTCACTTGCCTTCATGAGGAAAATTCTACAGCACTTCAAGAACAGTCTTTTGTCTAACAGTTAACACCATGAGGGTCAACACCAGACAGAGTTGGTCTTACATCCAGGCCTGCCCTTGTTTACTGTGATGACTGTGCCCTCCCACATGGTTATCATATGTATTAATGTGATTAAGATGTTGCAAGAATAATATTTGGCACATAGGAACTCATCATGTTAGATTGTCTACTATGTGAGGTTATTCCAATACTAATTTCCATTGAGGAAATATAATTTTATTTCTCCAATAACTGCTACTATGATGTCCCACAGACCAACCTGTCCCCTTTCTTAATGGGCTTGGCTTTTTAACTGCAATCAAAGTCCTATATCATCATTCTTTAGTCATTTCCACTTATTAAAATAGGCTTACTTTCATCTTATGTTGAATCTAAAGCCCTCCTCAGGCAGATTAGAGTTGTTGCTCCATAGCTTATGGTGGGTGGAGACATACATTGTTTAATAGGATGGTAATACCTTTCCCATTAGAGTGAAACCTACATAATCAGGGTGTTGTGTGGAATCTGAAAAGCATATAGTCAAAGTCCCAACTCTGCTTACCTTAAATTATAGAGCTTAAATGGTCATATGTCAGAGATGGGAAGATGGAGAGACAAATAACGAGCAGGATGCTATCTATGGATATTCACTATTACCTTAAGAGATGGGGGGATTATGTGGCAAGGATGTGGACAAGCTTGTAGGAGCAGTGAATAGAGTAGCCTTGGCTCACAGCCAGCAATGACACAGGAATATTAGCTCCATAGCTGAAGGGACCGAGTTCAGTCTCCACCTTGGGTGAGCTTGGGAGTGGATGCTTCTTCAGGACCTCTAGAATTCAGCCTGGCCAACATATTGATCTCAGCTTGTAAGCCCCAAGGAGAGAACTTGGTCAAATTGCCTTCATGCTTCTTAGTTACAAAACTTTGAACTAGTAAATCAATGATGTTTTAAGGGGTGAAGTCTGGGGTGAATTGTTGCCCAGCAATGGAAAAATCAGCACTGAAGGTTTGAAGATGACCACACCAGTCTTTCTCATATATTGTCTCTCAATTTATTCCCCTTTATCTAAAGTGGAAAGAAGGGCAAGGGGAGATAAGTCTCTTGTCCAGGCTCATCACTGTTGGTCTAGCTCATGATTTATACTTGATGTACATGGGAGTAGCTGCTTGGGATATTGGCATCTCAGTTTCCTTGTCTGGCCATCCTGACTCGCAGTTTGGGGTGTTTCTCCTTCTCCCACTTTGCCTGTGTGTTGGGAGACATTTTATCACACTGTGTGAAGATGTGTCACTGTTTTACCTTGCCTGCCTAAGGCACCTGATTGGTTTAAAAAAGAGCTGGACATCCAATAGCTAGGCAGGAGAGACTAGGTGGGACTACCAGGCAGAGATAGGAACCCTGGGAGGAAGAGAGGTGGATTCGCTGGCCAGACACATAGGACATTATGGAGGAGAGGGAACAGCCATGTGGCAGAAAGTAGATGAATATAAATGGGATAATATAAGTTATAAAAACTAGTTGGGAATGAGCCTAAGCTAAGGATAAACTTTCATAATTGATAATAAGTCTCCACATCATTATTTGGGGACTGGCAGTCCAAGAAAGTCTGACAAGAAAGTCCAGCTACACCTCTGTACAGAACTATGTTTCTTAGGCTTTCTAGAGCTTTGAATGTGTGTTCTGTGGTTTGGACAGATAATATCTCTAGTTCCTGAAACTTCGGGGATGATCTTTAGAACTTCCTAGGCTGGGGGATTTCTAGCAGTTTCTTGGCAAGCTTCTTCTCCCTTTCTCAAAGTTCCAGACCATTCCTCAAGCCCTGTGACTAGGCAGGCATCCTCCAAGATGGCAGTCTCTCTCTCTTAAAATTATCTCCAGACTTCCCAGGTGATTACTTCAGGGAGAAGAAACTGGGTCCGTTACTCTCCCCAAGGAAGTGGAGGAAAGGAGACACTCTCAGTGAGAAGCATTCCTCAGTGGTTGTCTTCTCTGCCCCCTTAAGTATCTTTAAGCTGCTGAGTACACAGAAAAGTCTAAGGCAAGGAAAGAAAAACAAAAGTCTTCTAATTCAGATGACCTACACCAAAATAACTTTAAAATAGAATGCATTTGAATTGGTCTATATAATTTAACTTAAAAAAAAAATCTCATTCCAGGAGTTGTACTAGATAAAAGAGATTAAAGACCTAGGCTTTGACCTAAGAAAATGAGTACTTATGTGCTCATGTGTGCATACTAGGGACAGTCCTAGAGTACAGACAGGAGGGGGTGGTGGTGGGGAGACTCAGCAACAGAGTGTTAGCTGTGGTTGCTGCCTCGGATACTACAGCAAAAGACCTATCATTACCTTACGGTCTTGACCCACACTGAGCTAACAGGTAAGGAATGGACTGAAACAGAATTTGGATGAGGCTGCTGGTGTTTCAGAAAACATAAAAGGTAGGCTCACTAAAGAAAAACAGTTTAAACAAAGCATTTTAATGATAATACATGTATGTTCTCTCAAATCCCTTCTTGGGGTGATGAATCCACGCATTTCTATTTTTTGAAGTAGAAAAATAAACAGACTGAAACAAAGGGAATTTTCATTTTGCTTTGATTTCTCCCAAATTGGAATTTCATTGAAAATGGATGGATATCCTTCCACTTGCAAATCCCCTCTTGCCCAAATTCTTGGAAAATCTGAATTTTCCAAGTCAGAAGGATAAACTGTACACATGCCTTTTTCTCCTTTTGAATGTGAAATTTAGAATTTATACCATTTTTATTATACACGATAAAAAGCAAAATCTTTATTCTGTGGGTCTAAAAAAGCAACTTTTGAAGTCAGATGTATTTATCAACATACTCATTAGAGGCATTTTTCCCCCTCCAGTTTGGAGAGAGCTTGAAAACCAATACCAGTATGGTTTAGATAGTCATAATTGTTTACACATGTCTCAGTAACAAAATATATTTGGGGGGTGGCACTTTACTTTTAGGATTTGAGACAGCTGGAAATTATTATCATTATGGTTTAAAATGTTCCAACTGGATAATGGTGTTAAAAAGAATATAACATTCCAGAATGCTTCCTCCTAGCACGGAACACAGATAATTTTGCTAGATTGAGTGTTGAGTTATTTACATACGGATTGACTGGTCTAATACATGTGAAGGAGTCTGAAGAAATAGGTTCCTTCATGTAGCATCACGAAGAAAATTCCTATCCCTCTTGGTTGTACAGAAAGCTTTAGTGGCCCGTTTAGATAGTATTTCTCCTCTTGCAGTGGCAAAATCTAATTAAATCTTTAAGAAGTAGGACAACTTCTTTAATCATAAGTATATTAAATACCTTAGAGAAATACAAAAATTCTTTTCATATTTGCTTCTCAAAAAAGAAAAGGAGAAAGAAAAAGATGATTAATAAGGGATTGTGTGGCTCCCTCAACCTGTTTCTTCTAAGCAGTTAGGCTATGTTAAGAGCCAAGAGGGAGCAAGGTTCAAAGGAAATTCATCTAACATTTGTGCTCTGGCTAAGAAAGGGGGTGAGAGGCTGTTCATGTGGCCAGTTGGCAAGGAGGGCAGCATGCCAGGCCAAGGAGTCTGATCACAGATGGACTTAGCGTGGGAGAGACGATGCCAGAGTCTCAGGCGGGGCAGGCTATTTTGGGGGCTTTGCACGAATCATTTGTTTTCATTTGTTGCCAGTTTTGACAAAGAGAAATATTTACTTAGCTCCACCCTATCAAGAATGAAAGCCATCAACAGCACCAGGAATTGGTATAGTAATTATATCTTATATGTTGATCCCATGGCCTGCAATTATTTATTTACCGATCACCTACTAGGGGCTTACACATTACCAAGGTAGGTCTCATCTTTGGAGACAGCATCCCAGGATGTTTTTTATAAAAGTATTGATTTATAACTCCTCTAAATATACTGCATTCTTCTCATCTTATCATTTTTATATTTTGTGATACCAAAATATTCTCACTAATTCTTAGCAAACAGGGGCATGGAAAAGCTAGTCCTTTGGTACAATGGTGCCATGGGTGGAGTGTCACAGTGGTTGCCCGCCACTTGCTGATTGGATCTGAGTCTTGCTCCATGGGACGGAATCCAAGCCTTTTTCTGTGAACTCAGTCAAAGAGCACGTGGCTGAGGAGATCGTAGGCCCCAGCCTGGAATATACTGCTGTTGTTTTGCTAAATGACTAAGTCACGTTGTCAAATGGCCTTCTCGGCGCACGTATTTATCTCCATGGATCAGTGGTACGCTCAGCCTTCATCAGAGGGATTTTTTTCTGCCGCAGGCAGTGATTAATGCAGAAACCAAGACCTGGCCAAAGCGCAGAGAATCGATGATGACGGGGAGCTCAGCCCTAAGTGGGAGAGTGGCATTGCCTGCTCCAGGGCTCAGGCAACATCCCTGAAGAAGAGGCAGAGAGAACGTGAGAGCCGAAGGATGAAGGAATGTGGAGCGAATTTCTGCTGGCCAGGGCCCAACTGCTGCACTCATGAACTCCCCGCAGCCGTGGCTATCAGCACAAGACCTACTACACAGACTGGGCCCATCAGCGTTTCATCACGGATGTGGGAAGGGCCCTTTAAGGACTGTTGACAATTACCAGTTGTTGGGAAAGGACAGACCATTTTGCTCAGTTCGATAGCCACTGGTAAGTTGTCCTTGCTCCAGTACATGGACTCCCATCCATGCTTGGTTGAGAAATTCTGATTAAACTCAGTAAGACACAAAAAATTAATACCTGAAAGTAGGAGGGGGCTGAGAACAGGGATTCCAGATGAAGAGAGATGTAAGAAGGTAACGGGACAGAGTAAAAATGACTGGGATTCACTATATCAGTATCTGAATCTGCTAAACAATTTTAAATTAAAAAGCAAGGACTCCTTTTAGTTAAGGGAAGTAGTTATCCAGTTTGTAATATGTCACCGTCTTGTCAATTTAGAATGACTAGTTCTGCACTAGGTACTTTCTGGAGGGTACAGAGATGGCCCAGCAAGCCCAGGGATATGGCTGGTTTCAATTGTCTCTTCCTGTAAGGCACAACTACACACTGCCCAGAGGCTCCATAGTTACACATGCATTCTCATCCTTCTCTGGCACAGATGAACAGAGACCACTGGTCAACTGGATGAACACTGAGTCAGCTATCGAGGCTTCCTTACCCATCAGTGATCTCCTCACAAAGAAGCTTAGTGAGGCATCAGAACACCACACTCAGCAAGCTGTGACTTCAGAGCCCTGGTCAGTCCCATCCAGGGCCAAGATCCTCCACTCACTTATTCCAGTTAACACTTTCAGCCATT
Organism: Peromyscus attwateri; assembly: GCA_902168425.1. Taxonomy (NCBI): domain Eukaryota; kingdom Metazoa; phylum Chordata; class Mammalia; order Rodentia; family Cricetidae; genus Peromyscus; species Peromyscus attwateri. The sequence continues at coordinate 33,166 of CABHPP010144591.1, read as the reverse complement.
CAAGGCCATCTTCTATGTGTAGTGATTACAGGTCTCCTCGGCACAGCCCATCCGCAAGACCCTGTCCCATGATCTTTCCATGGTGTTAAGAATACATGTTCAGTGGGTTATATCCTACTTGATTTAAGATTTCCTTTTATAAGGCCAGCAAGATAGCTTAGAGCAGTGATGCTCGCCCTTCCTAATGCTTCAACCCTTTAAACCAGTTCCTCCTGTTGTGGTGAGCCCCCAACCATAAAATTATTTTCGTTGCTACTTCATAACTGTAATT
>CABHPP010144591.1:0-27761 GCA_902168425.1 Peromyscus attwateri | reverse complement strand
TGCGCTACCACCGCCTGGCAAGCCAAGAGTACTTAATAAAGCCTGAGTCATCAATAATGAAATGGGTTCGGTCACCACAGATCCTTCACAGTGAAGTGAATGAATGGGGCTCACTCTCTGTTAGGCACAAAGTCTAGGGCACACAATACTTCCCCAGCCTGTGATGACATTCGAACGTCTGAGCCTACTGGAGCAGGCTGTAGTAATACTAAGTTGTGATGCCCGGCAGTTAGTGTGCTAAATTAATTTGAAAACTTCGGTTTACTTTTTGACTCTGGTGGCAGGAAGGGCAGAGGGCACACACCACAATACACATGGAGAGGTCAGAGGACAACTTACAGAAGTCAGTTGGTGCTCTCCTTCCTTCATGTGGTCCCGGGGCTCAAACTCAAGTCGTCAGGCTTGGCAGCAAGTGCCCGACTGCTGAGCCATATCACTGGCCCCTAAGTGAATTTCCCACAAGGTAGTTTCAAGGCATGGAGGATTTGACAGGATGGAAACCCACTGGAAGTTGAGGATAACGTGTAGCAAAAGCCCACTCTTGCCACTGATTGCATAGAAAGCCTGGACCAGGTTTCTAACCACTTCTAAAGTCTTGGCTTCTCAGTATACTTTTCTAAAAAGGCAGAAGGAAGTGATTTTTTTTTAAATTTACCCATGACCAGGGTTACAGGTGAATAAAACAGGATGGCAAGGTGCTTGGTTAAGGCTTGGCGCATAATGAAGTTCTACGGATACTGCGTTAGCGCTCCTGCCGCCGCTGCCTCTTCTGCACTCACTGACTTTCCTCCAGCACACAGTGTGGGAGAAGAGCAGGTGCTTTGAACTCACTAACAGTTGAGAGTGTGCCACAGTAGCACGGCTGCATGCCATCGTGGGGAAACCGGTAGACTGAAGTAGGTAAGATAACTAGTGGATAATCAGTAAACTAACTGGCGTTTTGTAAGTAATTGTTGATAAATACACCTCTATTCTCTTATTATAAATTTTTGCTAAGACATTACACAAACATCTCTTTGAGCTACTTTATAGTATATTTCTCTGCGGTTCTAGGAGGGTGAAAAAATAAATGAGAGATTTATAAAGCATTTCTAAACGCTGAATTGGAGTCATTTGTATAGAATTTAGTAACGTGGCATCTAAGTGGCTAATATTTCTTTTTATAAAGCAGCATATGCCAGTTAATGAAATGCATAGCCAAATGCTGAATGGTTTTACAAATACTGTTTTCTCTTCCTCAGTATTTCCCTCTTTGTGTATAATAATCCACTTTAAGATAAAAATGGTTGTAACCAATACATCCATGGAACATGGTCCTCTAGGCTTCTGCTGTATGACCTTCCTGAAGACCTTATTTATGACTCTCTCCCAACATAGTGCTTTGGGGGCAAAATGTACACCAACTACACAAATCAATTTCTGTAGAGGTATTGGTATCCATGTCAAAACTTTGATTTGGAAAGAGGTAGTAAACGAAATACTTTTCCACGTGTATTTCAATTTCCTTAGAACATAAATATATTTTATTATTTCCTAAACATGACATTTTCCAGCCACAGTAACAGTTTATTTATTACCTTCTAAACCTTTTTTCTTAGCAGTGAAGCCTTACACATTTATAGATAAATCTAAATGCAGTAACAATCTAAGTGTGTCAGTCACATGATGGTTTTAGGTTTCATTAAGAACATGTTTTCTATAATTGAATGCACATTTGTGATTGTAGTAATTATACTAGGCAGAAAAGATAACTGGCTAGTGAGAAGAACTAGAAGTAATTAAAATGTAAGGATGATGAAATATGAGAATGAGTCTCCAGCAGACAACATTTAAGGAATACCTGTAAGCCATTTACTCTCATTGTTACACAGGGAAGAAAGCATATTGCTTTAAGTATTATGCTTTTCATTGGTATTGGTTCTGCCCCAAAGGAGACACTGGCAATCTCTGGGGACATATATTGTCACCACTCTCAGAAGGGGTCTACAATGTTCAGAGATAGCTTTCTTGTAAATTGTCCATGTCCAAATGTCAGTGGTGCTGGGGTTGAAATATAGGTTGAAATCTAATTATTTATATTAATTATATAAAAATCTCCCTCCTTACCTACAATGACCAAAACCACTTTGGGACAACTATATACAATTTCTATTGTCATAACTGTAATCGAAATAAAGATATTAAATAATTTCAAATAGTTTATTATGGTCAATTACATATTTAGTAATGCTTGGACATACAAAGGACACAAAATGGCTTATAATTTAAAGATCTTTTCACCAAAATACCATGGTAACTGGCTTTTAACCGACTAGTATGCTTTATAGGTCTGCTTTCTCTTCCCTGCTAATCTTCTGGTGAAACAGTAAAGTGAATAGTTGATTCCCAGAAGGAAGAGAACAAGGGGAAGAGAAGTGAGAGTTTTGATGGCACCCAAATTGAATTGTCCTGCTTTGGTTATTTGAAAGTGGGTTACTTTCTGTTTTTGCTATGAACTGAATGACTCCCAAAGTTTATGTGTTAAAACAACCCCACTGTTGAGTATTGGGAGGTGGAACCTCTTAGGATAGGATTATGTCATGAAGGCTGTGCCTTAGTCCTTGTAAAAGGCCTGGGGCCCCTGTGGAAGGGTTGGTGCCTTATCAACAGCTGAGGCCCTTGTCTTGCTCCTTGGCTCCTCCCCACGTGGAACACAGCCTGTGTCCTTTTTCCCTCCACTACTGTGGGAGTATCCAGAGGCCTTGACAGAGTTCCAAAGACATGATTTTGAGATTCTCAGCCTCCAGAACTGTGAGAATTAAACTTCTATTCTTTATAAATTACTAACTACAGGCATTTTGTTATAGCAACATGAATGGATTAAGACACTAATTTTAAACTGAACAATAGAGACCATAAACCAAAATCTAATTTGAAATGCAAGGAGAAGTTGCCATTTCCCTTTTTTACTGAAAAATAAGATGTGATTAATGTTTAATTTCTTCCATTTTAAGCTTGCATGCATAAATTTGGGGACTGATATTAAACAGTTTATCTGATAATTTAAAAATAATGTGCTATGGACTTTAATCCTAACAATACAATAGCAGAAAAGGTGGTGGGGGGGGGGGTGGAAGAGCAAACATTTTAGGTTTTGTGATATATATCTGCCTTGCTATTAGTTTAAGTCAGATTCTTAAGAACCTAAGAATTAGTGATTAGGAACCAATCCCTCTCACTTTCTATGCATCTGAACCTTTGTGATTTTATCAGCACTGAAGCCTAAAGACGATTATGACCCTAAGCAGTAATCTTCATAGTCAATTTTGCTGGATTATTTGGATTTGTTTGCCAAGTGGTACTTTTATGAGGGATTGTTTATGAGGGCTTTTCAAAAGAGGTTTAACTAGGAAGAGAAGACAGAGACCTTAAATGTAGGTGGCACCATTCCATGGCCAGGGTTCCAAGCTGAACAGGAGGAGAAGCTGAGTATTACCTTGCCCAGCCTTGATGCAAGGGGAGAGCTTGGTCCTGCCTCGACTTGATATGCCATGCATTGTTGACACCCATGGGAGGCCTTATCCACTTCTGAATGGAGAGGGAGGAGGAATGAATGGGGGGTGGTTGGGTGGGAGGCAGAGTTGGTGGTAGGTAGGGAGGAGGAGGGGAAGGGGAGGAAATGGGAGGAGAAAAGGAAGGGGAAACTCTGGTCTGGATGTAAAATAAACAAAAATTTGAGCGAGAATTGTTGAGACCAAGGTTGGATAAAGCACAGGGACAAATAGCCAAACAAATGGAAACACATGAACTATGAACCAATGGCTGAGGGGCCCCCAACTGGATCAGGCCCTCTGAATGGGTGAGACAGTTGATTGGCTTGATCTGTTTGGGAGGCATCCAGGCAGAGGGACCAGGTCCTGTGTTCATTGCATGAGTTGGCTGTTTGAAACCTGGGGCTTATGCAGGGTCGCTTGGCGCGGCCTGGGAGGAGGGTTCTGGCCCTGCCTGGACTGAGTCTACCAGGTTGATCTGGGGGAGGCTTTGCCCTGGAGGAGGTGGGAATGGGAGGTGGGCTGGGCGGAAGGGGAGGGGAGCAGGAGTGGGGAGAACAAGGGAATCCGTGACTGATATGTAGAACTGAAGTGTATTGTAAAATAAAATAAAATAAAATAAAAATAAAAAATAAACAAAAATTTGTCATTTTATATATATATAAAGGAGAAGCTGGGCTGAGCACCAGCATTCATCACTGGTTCCTGACTCTAAAGGAAATATGACCAGCTACCTCATGTTCCTGCCTCCGTGCCTTCTGGGCCATGCTGGTGTACCCTCAAAGTGTAAGCCAGAGTGAACCCTCTCTTCTCTGAGTTGCTTTCGGTCATGTATTTTTGTAACAGCAGTGAAAAAATTACCAGCACAGAGGGGCTTCTGGGTAGAACTGGAGGTGGAGCCTATGTGACAGGGACGGACCCTGACCTCCTGCAGGTCTCAGGGCAGCTCAGGCCTAGCTAGGCGTTGAAAGTCAGCTGCATTATTTGCCACACTTTTCTGCTCACTCATTCGAGAATTTTTATAAATGAGAGGCTAAAATACTATTAAACACTTTCCATATTATGAAATATAGTACTTACTGAAGGACCACACATAAACTTTCAAGTAAGAAGTCCTGGAAAGGATTCATAAATGACTGAAATAGTTTCCTGCAGTCGTCTGTGAGATTCATCCCACAAGAATTTTCTAATATTTTTCTTCATGTCATAGTAATAAGTATAATCCATTCTCTATGGCAATTGCACAGTAATTAACTTGTTTCTGATCAATATGATATTTGATAAGTGAGATATGTCTTGGAAAATAATCATACAAACTTCCCTTCTAACATTGTTTTTCTTATTTTACTGAACTAAAATTTATATGAAAACTTGTCCAACTATTTCATATGTATTTTCTATATTACATAGTATATAGTAAATTATATAAGTTTTAAGTGCACAGTTTTCACATATTTATATATCACTTATTCATATAAGTAGCCATCACCCAGATTAAGATATAAGACATTTCCTCAAAAAGTCCCTTCATGAATATGGGCATTGATAGCTCCCAGATAACAACTGTTCTGGTCTCTATAATCATGTTAATTTTACCTGCTTTTAAAGTCCATTAAACAGACACAATGTGTCTTTATATGTCTGGCTTCTCTCTGATGGAACAAACTGAGGTTAATAAAGAAAATATTGGAAGGGAAAATCATGACCAAAATATATTGTACGAAATAAAATTTAAATGAAAGAAATAAATTAAAAAATAATAAAGGTTTTTACATATGTATAAGCGCAGGCATTAGAGAGGAGAAAGGGAGTATCAGAGAAGGACAGTGCCATATGCACTAAAACAGATGTGGGCTTCAGAAGAGTCACCTGGTTTCCCTTTTATTTACAAAAATGGATTGATAACTTTCAATTGTTTGCTTTACTTTACAACACTCTTTACAACAATGTAGAATTCCCTCTGATTTTATGAGAATTCCTGAGGTTGAGATTTATATTTCCTTAGGAAAAAAATCTACGAAATGAATAACCTTATGAAGTGGTATTAAGCTCTTGGTAACAGATGAGTGAGAAGGGAAGGATTGTAGTGTCTGGCCACTAAATGAATTTATAAACAATTGTGGGGTTCTTCCCATCCACAAAGGCCCAGAGGGTCATAATCCTGTTTGATCCTCTCTACTGCAAAGGTCCTGATAACGAGCACATCCTTTTGACATTGTATGAGTATTTTTGTGATTATACTTTCTGAATGAATTAGGAAATACATGCTCAGAGTTCTAGCTCCTATTTGTCTGTCATCATCTGTTTGCATGGTATGAGATGATGTAGACGGTTACGTATGTACTATACTTCTTTAAGGAAAAGAAACTGTAAGGAAAAGCTGACGAAAAGACAAAGTCAGAGGGTAATAGAAACCCTCCTCCCTAACCAGTAAGGCTACAAAATGGAATGTGTTTCTCAAAGGAGAAGCCACAGCCTTGAGAAGTGATTAAGGTCTGAGACATAAATGAGAAATACATCTATGCCAAGCAAATTTCATTTCATAAGTTTTCCTCTTTTTTTTTTTTTTTTTACAACAAATTCCACTGGATCCAGTTTAAAATTTCAAAAGGAGATGTAGGGACAAATCCAAGAAAAACAAGAAAATTTAAATGGGCAATGCAAAACCAAAGCCATAGCTGCCATTGCTCAACAATGTTAAATAGTAACCATGATGAACCCCTGAGCCCAGTGAGCACAGAGTATGGCCACCACACGGGAAAGAAATCCCAGGAGGGGCTTCAGATACCTGCCCCGGGCTCCGACTGCTGCAGCTATCACGGCTTAGAGAAGCTCCACACTGCGTGTGCAACAATGGCATTTGGCACTTCTCACAGGATTAACTAATCATTCCCAATTCAACACAAGTGTAAACGCACAGTTGACTCACTTGTACAAAACCGCATGCTGTGAAATCCTCAAAGAAGGGCAGACTTGGGCGGTCTTCTCTATAGATGGTGAGTTTATATGTGGTTACTGTGTCACCCTCTGCTGGAGATTCATCCACCACAAACAAGGAAATTCTGTTCATTCCTAATCCCAGAGGATAGTTCGCAAAGCTGAGGGCAGACAGTGGAAGAAGATGGAGTGTGAGAGATGGAAGAGTTTTAATATGGATGGGGACAATTATTCAGGCCAAACAGATTCAGACATCAGTATTTATTATGATTATGATGATGATGATGATGACGATGATGATTGTTACTTGCCTAAAACATGTAAGAGCTGCATAATTTCATAAGAAATATGAAATATGAAAAATCTTCCTTTCCTAGTTCCTTGCTATACTAGGGATCATCTTTCAGGACAAGTCATGACCAGAGGGGAAGAAACTAATATTGATTAGCCACCTGTCAGGGTTGGGAATTACTTCTAATACAATAGCTCTATACAAAACCACAATGGCCCTTATTATAAACATAGAGACTCTCTTTTGTTTGTTTGTTTTTTTGAGGCAAGGTTTCTGTGTGTAGCCCTGGCTGTCCTGAAACTCACTCTGTAGACCAGTCTGGCCTCAAACTCAGAGATCCACCTGCCTCTGCCTTCCAAGAGACATGCCTGGGATTAAAGGTATGCACCATAAATGCCCAGCAATATAGAGAATCTTAAAAAGAACTGGTAATCAAATTACCTCAAGTTACATGGTAGAGCCAGGGTAGAACCCAAATCAGAGTAACCTGAATCCTCTTTTCCTTTCTCTATCTTATTTCATTCTTTTCTCCTTTCCTTTCTTCCCTTCCTTCCTCTTCCTCCTTTCTACCTTTTTTTTTTTTTTTTGACAGATAGTCTCATGTATCCCAGACGGACCTCCAACTGAGTATTGAACCTAAGGTTTCCTGTATGCTAGGCAAGCACTCTACTAATGAAGGGTTATCCTGAGCTCAAATCCTCCTTTCTTTACACTGAACTGGACTGTCATCATGCCAAGCACATTCTTTCTCTACAGTAGTGGTTCTCAACCTTCCTAATGCTGCAACCCTTTAATACAGCTTTTCATGTTGTGATGACCCCCAACCATAACATTATTTACATCACTACTTCACAACTGTGGTTTTGCTACTGTTGTGAATTGTAATGTAAGTATCTGTGTTTTCCAATGGTCTTAGGTGACCCCTGTGAAAGGGTCATTCAATTCCCAAAGGGGGTTGAGACCCACAGGTTGAGAACCTCTGCCCCACGACATGAACTTGTATCTTCCTCTTTATGGACACTATATGTGACGAGGTTCTGGTTCTGTTCAAATTTTCAAACAAAAGAGTTGGAGTCTTTCAAAAACATCTATAGAAAATAACAACAAATAAAGAAGTAAGCAAACAAATCAACCCTGCAAGATGAGCAAAGTCAGCAGTACTGCACACACAGATTTTCACCAGGCTGGAAACATTGACTTAGGGTAAAAGGGCGTCGATATTTTTAGGCATCAGCTCCAACAATCTGGAAACAAGAAGATGAGATGAAGTGGAGTTCTTGATGGCTCCCCCTCACATTTTATAGATCAAGGCCCTCTCTTGTTACAGTATTATTACAAAGACGAACTCGAGGGGTTTTTTTGTTTTGTTTTGTTTTTTTTTTGGTTTTTTTTTGTAGATTGGTAGAGAACCTGTGTGTGTTTTCTAAGCATGTGAAGCCTGAAAGAGGAAGATTTCACAGCACCGTGCTTTCTGAACCACCGTCAAAGGTGGGATCAGACACCTGCTTTCCGGTGAGAAGTCAAGTCAGCCAGCACGCATCCCCATACCTTGGTCCTGCCCGCTCTTGCAAGTGCACCTTGCACTGACACTTCGAAGTCTCTGCTCCAATCCTCACTGTTAGCACATCAAAGGGCACTTCACAGTAATAATCCTTGATCTTCGGATTAAAGTCGGGATTTAGCTCCAAATGGGGATGGGTGGAGATCTTGATACGGCAGAGTGTGTCTTCCTCTGTTACCAAGACACAAAGAATGACAAAGGCAACTGTGAACTGCATCTAGATTTTAAATCTGCGTGTGGTTAAGGAGTTTCCCCCTCCCACTCCTACGCACAGTTTCAGCAGTCGGTGGCTATCCACTCAGCACCTAGGCACCATTGACTTGTGGCATCAACTTGAGTTCCAATTGGTCAGATATGAGGGAGCTCCCCCAGGCCAGCTGTTCACTTTAGTTGGTGTGATACACACAATATTTTTCCTCAGTCCTTGAAATGATAAGGGCACAGAAGGTGGGGGAAAATGTCTCTCCTGTGGGTTGATAACGTCCTCAGGAGATAGATGACATCTTGACTAACTGTGGAAATGGGACAATGGCTCCATGGGACAGTGGCAGAAGGGAACCAGCAGGTAATCAGGAAGCTTTCTTAATGAAAAATGTCATTAAACTGCCATTAGTTTACCTAAGAGTAGTAAGGCAGAGCAAAGAATGTGAACTTTGGTATCATACCAAACACGTAGTTCAAACTATTCACAAAGCATCCTGAAATTCCTTCCCTAGCCACCTCATCAGGGGAAAGTGTCAGAAAGTAATAGAAGGAAATGGCATATCTGTTTAAACCTGTTCTTGAGCCTACAATGACTTCGTGCCATGGACTATAAATTTTCCTTTGGCAACTCGTTTTATAGCAAACACTATCTTGGTACAAGAAAAGAAGACCAGCTTGAGTGGTGCACACACAGAGAGGCCACTGTTAAATTACACCTAACATTAATGTTTGTAATGGACAAGTACCCAAGAGCTTATCAAAATAGTTGTCAAAGAAGTATCTACAAGCACTTTATCTATTCTTTACAATGGTCAACAAAACTCCAGCAAATGTAGGTATAAAAAACTCTCCTGAAATCAGCAAAGTGAAGGCATCCTAGCATCATTCGGCATTCAGTGATACTAAGTAGCATGGCAAGCTAAGGTATAACAGTTCAATGCCAGAAGGTGTGGAACTGAAGTTAGCAAAAAGACATTGTTCTGGTCACTGCTGCCCTTCTCCTTCTCTGTAGCTACCATAATGGTTTCTCTAAAATCAAATCTGGTAGTTTGTTTACAATTTATAGTAGTAGTTTCTCATCATCTCTGGAGTTAAGCTAAAGAAGAGGAAATGCATTCCACAAGTCCCCCTTGTTTTGCTATTATGTCCTGGACTTTGTACGTCACTAAGACCAAAATTCTGATATGCCTTTGAAGGAAACAGAGAAGCATCATCCAAGGTGGGGACAGAAAACCATCATCCAGCTGTGGCACTCTAGCTCTGAGAATCGGGTCTCCACAAAGCTGCCTGCATGCTCTAAACATGAAAGTTAATATATGCATCTCTGTCTCCTATTCTGTGGTTTTCCCTGCCAGTGGGAGGAAAACAGTTAATCAAGTATAAATTAAGAGCACAATAGTGTTGTGGGATATTTGTAGACTGTGTGAAGACATATTACTGTGATTGGTTTAATAAAGAGCTGAATGGTCAATAGCTAGGCAGGGGGTATAGGCAGAGCTTCCAGACAGAGAGAAAGGAAATAGGAGATAATTGAGGCACAAGGAAATGCAAGGAGATAACAGGAGACACAGAACAAGTCAGAGGTACAAAATGAAAGAAAGGTAAAAAGCCATGCGGTAGAATGTAGATTTAAAAATATGGGTTAATTTAAGATATAAGAGCTAGTTAGGAACAAGCCTAACTATATAAGCTATAGGCTGAACTTTTATAATTAACATAAGTCTCTATGTCATTATTTGGGAGCTGGCTTGGCTGGTGGGACAGAGAAAGACTCGTCACAGAATAGTATCATAAATATGGTGTTATTTCATTCTACAGAAAAGTATTATTTAAAAAGAAAACCCAACAAATCAATTTTGTTGAATCTCAAAGTGATTTGAGTAAACTGCTTAATTTTACTTGATATTTGAAAAGAACAAGCCAACCAAAGATTTTTATCTGGCTGATATATCTACATAGGTACATTTCAACTATAATTTTAATAATCAGTCTCAATATGATTTATAAGAATATAAGTATAGAGCATTATAACTCATGTTGAAAATAATCATTGCTTTTAATTCAAATTCAACAGTTTCTTAATAATGTGTTAATGTTTAAAATCAAAGTCTCACCCACCCCATCCACAAGACTCTGTTCAAGGCATAGAGAGAAGCATAGTGAAAACAGGAGGTTAGCAGTCATGGGATTTGATCCAAATGAACACTCTGACCCCAGCACAACACTGAACAAACTAGAGCAGTGATCAGTGCTCTTTAGGGAAGTCTGAGCTGCCCAGGCATGAAGGGAGTATAAATAGACTTTTGTGCTCAGAACCACTTGAATGAATAATAAAGAAGTAGATTGTTTTATCAACATGAATCATAGAAGATGTATTTTGACTTAATAGGCTTTCTTTTTCTTTTTCTATACTTCATTTATTTCATTTTGACACACGGTTTTCCCATACAGCCCACTGTGGCCTTGAACTTATGATCTTCAGGCTTTGGCCTTCCCGCACTGGGATTACAAGCATGGGCCACTTCTATTAACTAAGAATATATTTTTATAACAATTCAGTGAGAATTAATTTCCTTTCGGTTTATACTATTTATGGTTCTTTTTATATTTCACAGTGCAGTCACAGTTTTCAAAGGGGGCTTGTACTTCTTATAAATTGAACCTCATCTCCACAAGAAGTTAAATAAATGTGCAATTTCTTTCTTAAGCAAGATTTTAGCAAGACACCACCACCACCACCGAACTTTCCACTTCTGGGTTGGGTGCTATGTCCTGGACCCTTACTTGAAAGCTAATTTAGCTCTGACATCATTGCAACTGAATTAAGGCTCCTGCCTGTAAACACCTGGTGTGTCCTTGGCATCTTTCCCAGTCTAGTCCTGACATGTCTCAGGCCTGCTTACCTTAGATCTATGGAAAACCCAGCATGAGGGATGGTGGTAGCAGGGTGCTTAACCTATTTGGCAAGCATACATGGGAAAGCTGTTTGAAGTTTTGATGGTTTTTAACGGATTTTCTTTTAACCATAGGATTTTATTGCTCTCTTGACGGATCATCATAATTCATATTGAACAGAGGAAAAGCTTATTCTCTTAAAGATAACCCCACCTGTGCAGCAGCATCACCCAGCATATTTTTAAGTCTTATATCAAACCATCAATGCAGGGAGATTAATTGTAAAGATCCAGGTAGGATGAATTTTTAACCAGGGAAAAAACAAAAAACAAAAAAACGACATGAACCAAGTTGAAGAGATTTCCTGACAACATGCACCTCATCTACATCACATCACCTGGGAACCGATAGCCATGAGTTCATCCAGTGCAGAATACAGAACCCCAAACAGATGATATGGCTTTTCCATGTTGTGGTTAGCCCTGAGCCTAGCCCAGGATAGAATCTCAAAAAAGATTACTACTGCCAAATCTCCTAGTTTTCTCACTGAGCTTTTTCCTTTTAAAACCATACCCAGGGCAGCAGTGAGCCAGGAGAAAGGAGAACCAGAACCGGGTCTTGTAGGTGTGAGGGACTGGTGATGGAGGGGGTGGGGAGTGGGGAAGTGGGGGTGGGGGGTGCACCTGCTCTCTTTTGCCTGGTAAGTACAGCAATACTTGAAAAGCTTTCTGTCTTTAACTGAATGCACTGTTGACTTCATAAAGACTAATACTACTCAATCTAGTATGATGCTTGATGTGATTTTTGGAAAAGGATGAATAAACAACAGTATTTAGAAGGCAAACAAGTTAGATTATATTAAATTATAAGACTTTTATTTATAATAAGTTAAGCCTAAGTTTATACATTCCATTTTTCAATTTTTGTGTGTTAGAGGAATTTATTTTGGAAGACAAGTCCTCTCCTTCCTTCCTTCCTTCCTTCCTTCCTTCCTTCCTTCCTTCCTTCCTTCTTTCTTTCTTTCTTTCTTTCTTCCTTCCTTCCTTTCTTTCTTTTTGCTTTTCAGGACAGGGTTTCTCTGTGTAGCCCTAGCTGTCCCAGAACTTACTCTGTAGAACAGACTGGCCTAGAGCTCAAACATCTGCCTGCCTTTGCCTCTGAGTGTGTGATTAAAGGCATGCACCACCACTGCCCAGAAGACAAATTTTCTAAAAGCACATTTTAGCGAGAAGCGTAAGCAGATTGGTAGGTGCAAATTTATTTTGAGGTATACACTGTAAAAAATAAGCCTACAATGGAAAGTTCTTTGAATGATATATTAAGAAAATTCTCGAGGTCAGAGACTTGGCTTAGTGGTTAAGAGCACCACACCCACCGCTCTCCCAGAGGACCTAGGTTCAATTCCTAGTGCCACATGGTCACATTTTAAACTTCAGTTCCAGGAGTTATAAAAAAAAAAAAATGAGGGGATCCAACCCCCTCTTCTGGTCTCCTCAAGCTCCATCACTCATGCATGGGGTGCACAGACATACAGGCAGGCAAAACATACATACATGTCAAACAAATAATAATAATTTTTTAAAAGAAAAGAACTTCAGGAACTTAAGACCAATCTGAAGGTCATGACCCACCTCAGTCATTTAATAGCCCTGTGACCTTGAAAGTCAACTGGACTTACTCAAAAGATGTGTTTAGAAGACCACTGTTACTATATCAAACCAGATGAACAAAGTGATTTTTAATTTAGATTTTATATAAACTTAAATTGCATATATATTTTATTATATGGAATTAAAATTCATGATATTTTAAGAAGATAAACTGAAAATTGAGTTTGAAATTCTCAGCTGTTATGAAAAGAATTCTACTCAAGTTCTCTCCATTATAGCAATATCCTAGGAGGAAAACAAATTACTTCAGAATGGTGAGATTTCTAAAGAGGATGTATAAGCTGAATTCTATTTCTAATGTAAAGCCTTAAGATTCCTTGGGCCCCTAAAAATGAATCTGGAAGTCACTGACCTAAAACAACATATATAAGTATAATATTTTAAACTAAAAATCTGAGTATCTAAAATTGAAATGTTTTATTAATGCAGAAGTGACAGATATTAACTTAACCAGAAATAAAACTTCTCAAAATCTACTTTAAAAAAAAAACTAGCAGCCTAAAGACATCTGAATATGATAAAAATGTTTCTATTTTTTCAAAGTTGGGTTGTGTCTAACTGTGGGCTGTACTATGGGAACACTTCAATCTCAACTCACCATTACTGCAATGTATATCTTTATTTTCATACAAAACTCGTGGAACTGCATCTAAAATAAAAAAAATTAAATTTAAAAACAAAACTGTGAATTTAATGTAAAAATTCTCTTTCTCCCTCTCTTTCCCCCCTTTCTCTGTGTCTTCTCTCCTCCCTCTCTTTGTCTTTTGCTCTGAATCTGGAGCTTACTGACGAGCTAGACTAGCCAATCAGTGAGACCCAAGGATCTGCCTGTCTCTGTCCCCTACTTCCAAGTGCTGGAGACTCACACCATCATACCAAGAGTTCTGTATGGTGCTAGGAAGGGGATGCACACACTCATATACAAAAAGCAAGCAATTCACTGAGACCTCTCTCAACTCCTCACCAGTGAGCATCTCTAAGCAAAGCTGACAAACATTCAACTGTGGGATTCAAAGCTCTAACAAGTGACTACTTCTAGTGGCAGAATGTTGGAGGAACAAATGAGTGGTCTGAATGTCATCTTTATCCTAAAGGTAAACTATTACATTTCTTCTAGTTCTGTGATCCTACGCTATAGTTTCCTAAATTGTTGGAATGAAGATATTCTAACCAGTTGGTTACTCTGTATGTTCCAAGTTTCTGCATAACTAAACATCCAACTGAAAAAAAATCTAATAAATATTTATGGAAAAATGAATGCATAAAATATGTAGATTGCTTTAAAATATTCATTAAAAAAGAAAAAAAGTGGTGGCAGAAGAGAGCAGTCCATGTTCATCCATTTATTTCTGGGCCTACTGATTCATTTTGTTGAATCTGCGGTTCTCAAACTAGTGTCCTTCAAACTCACTGTTCGGCCTTAAACCAAAGTGCTGGTTAGAAGATTCAGTGCAGCACCACTGAGAACCACAGTATTGGACTAAATCCTGGTTGTAACAGCCTTTCTTCAGTTAAAAGGAATAGATAGATATACTGATGATTATTTCTTTCATTTTTTTCTTCTTAAAATATTATCTTCTTGTATGACAAAACATTAAAATATTAAATATTTTAATATAAGTATATTAATATATTTAATTATGTTATATAATAATAATATATAATAAATAATAAAATATTAAATATTAAATATTCTTTAAAAATAAGAATATGAAGAAAAAAGAGGTAAGTCAGGGGAATAAAAATCATCATGAAACTTCTTGAGGTTCTGCTTGCTAGTAGGCAGCTGTTACATTCAACCATATAGCCTGAACATCTTTCGTGGCAAATGTTTTTTTCTAGCTATTTATAGAATTTTATTTCAGGACTATAGGTTCACAGATGCTTTCATTCTACTCTTACAGCAATAATGGTGTATTCTCATGTTTTCATCTATTACTTGTTTATTTATTTTTATAATTTGCTGAAAACTGTATTATAAATAGGTACTAAACTTTTTTCAGAGGTTACATTACTATTTAATAAAATGCTTAAATTTTTAAATGTTCACAATATTTTTAATTATTTTCTTAAAAAATAGCAGTAGAATTTCTAGTCTGTAAGGGTAAATTTTATTTAACTAGATAATCTATTTTTGTGCACTAAGGATTAAGCCTAGAGCCTCAGCATATCAAGCGTGTGTGTGCAAAGGCCCCAAGAGTAACTTTTAAAGCTTACTTTCTATGCTATCAAGTAGCCCCTTAACATGTACTCTAGTTTAAACACTTACCATCAGAATAAGAATACTCATTTCCCCTCGCTCCTTCCTTATCTTTAAGAAGAACATCTAATTTTGAGGAGAAAGTATCACTTTCTTGCTTAATTTTCATTTTTGATTGCTAACAAAGTTAAACATTTTAAATATATTTTGAAGTCAGATAGTAATTTTCTTTATATTATACTATGTGGGACTATGTGCTTTTTACCTTTTTTACTTTTGATTGCTTCTGATGATTCTTGTGGTTTCTGAATGGTCTCATTTCTTTTGGAAGAATTCCTGTAAATACAATGCCAAGCAAGTCCAAATCAACAAGGTGAACACATGGTCTTTTGTCCCAGGTGGGCACAGTTATTTTGGTGAAGACAAGAAACACTGTCTGGATTTCAGTTCTCCAAGCTGACAGATAGCATTAGTGTCTAGTGAGGTGGATGCAAATCTTATCATCTCTAATAAGTAGATGTATAGTTGAAAAAAAACTAGTAAAAACAAAACAAAACAAACAACAACAACAACAAAAACCAGTCACTCTCTAGTTGGAAGCTGAGCAACCTCAGATAGCCTAGATCCAACAAAGATGATTTTAAAATGCACATTCTCACTGCCTAACAATCCACAGCTTTGATGCCAAGAGCCTTGGAAGTCCTGAGAACAGCTTGAGAACGTACACAGAATTGGAGAAACCAACATGGCTATAGGAAACAATCAACATTGCCAAAGCATGTGTCCTTACACTTCCTGATAACCAACAAAGAACGGCCAAGGTTGCTTACATCTTGGCATGGTCTCTTCATTTTCTAGATTGTACAAGTAACCAAATGCATGGCTGGATGAACCTTGAAGTCCTTCAAACTGGGCCTAAAACAACCTAAACTGCAGTCAGGACATTTTTTGGTCTGGATAATGGAGAACACAGGTCACTGTGGTCTCGAGCTTTGACATGACTTTCCTGTGTTGATATGATGCGGTGCTGTCTGTCACCCCATTAAAATGGAGATAATAGTATTTGCTCTACACAGGAACACTGTGAGAATCAAATAAAAATGCCAGTGCCAGACACTGTGCTGAGTAACGCAGCACAAAGGTCAAGAAGGCATCTTCAGGCCCATGAAAGTAACATCATCATCCTCATCATCAGGCAAGAAGTCTAAAAGAACCTACGCATTAAACAGTTTGCTAATTGCTAATTAGCATTTCTGTCATTGCCAATGCTGAAAGTTAGGATAATTTTACTTCTAAAAGTCAGCTTTCTTTGGGGACACACACACACACACACACACACACACACACACACACACACAAAAGGTTCCTTTCAAGGAATGGAATAACAGGAGGTAAAGCATGCTTTATAACAGATAGGAAGTTTTTGATGGTGGTGAGATTTTTGGTTGTTTATTCTTATGCTTGTCATGTTGGGGATTCAATCCAGGACTTTCTGCACAGTGGTGATCACTCTACTAATGAGATAAATTTAGCTGAAGTCCAAATTAAAAAAAAAAATCTAAGAATTTCTCATGAACAAGAACTTCCAGGAGACTCGCTCAAGAGATACAGCCCTGAAATTCACATGAACTGAATTATGGAAGCATGATTATCTTAATGGAGTGAACACTTGTACACAAGAGCATCATGAAGTTCTTTCTTGGATATTTTTGTGACTAAATTATTTTTAAATTGGTGTGTATTTTCTAAGAAAACGTTTGCACAAAGTAAGGGACATATGCCACTTTCTTTCCAGGAAAGTGAAAATTAACAGACGGTTTTAGGGTTTTCACACCACTTAGATTGGGGCGTCTGGATTCTGAGTCTTGGAGCTCACACATAAATGTTACCTATCACTGCTGACATGCTGGCTTTTATCTTCTCTTAACCTGTTACCATGCTACAAGCAAATGACCTTCATTTCAAAGGAAAGAGGAAATCATTAGATCCCAAGTGTACATGTATATAAAACTGCCTTGCTGCGGCCATTGTGAAGATGAAAACATGGTAGCCTCCCCGCCTATATAGTATCCTGGATAAAAGTGCAGACACATTGGTGAGACAGTCAGTAGGTCAATATTTGTATTAGCCAAAAGTCTTTTTTTTTTTACAAACATAAAATTATTTATTTCTGACACTTTAACAATGGTTCTCTGACTAGTTTTCTTTTTTTTTTCCATTTTTTTTATTAAGAAATTCTCTACTCACTCCACATACCATCCACAGATCCCCCCTTCTCCCTCCTCCCACACCCCAGCCCTCCTTCCCAAGCCACCCCACATCCCCACATCCCCCAAATTGAGGTCTTCCATGAGGAGTCAGCAGAGCCCAGCACACTGAGCCTAGGCAGGTCCAAGCTCCTTCTCACTGCACCAAGGCTGTGCAAGGTGTCACACCACAGGCCCTGGATTCCCAGAAGCCTGCCCATAGACCAGGGACAGATCCTGATCCCCCTGCCTGGGTGCCCCCAAAACAGTTCGAGCCAAACAACAGTCTTCTGCATCCAGAGTAGCCGAAAGTCTTAAGCTACTGATTTGTCTTAGAATCTTCTTTTCCTTCATCTGGGAAATGTGCAAGAGATATGATCCTTCTTGCAATAAAGCATAAATGATCATGAAATATACACACTCACTGGTAAAGTGGAAGATAATGTGAACTGAGTACTTAAAAAAAACACTTCTGGAAGCATTATGCCATTTGACTTCTGATAAATACAAAAATTTATTTCTGTCAGTATTAACACTGAAAAGTTTTTTGAACATGTATGGCTTTCCTTATAGAAAGGAAAGAAAGTGCTACCCTCACCACAGATACTAAGATGACCTTCGAGTTTCATAGAACTTGAAAGGAAAGATAAACTGCCCTTTATCACCTATTTGCACTGTAGTGTGACATACACAAAACTTTCTTATGTAATCCTCCTAGAATAATAAGAGGTAGACAACCTATGCTATATTTACATGTAAAGAAATTAAGTCTTAGAGGGCTCAGAACTTTGCATGCTATAACTAATAAAGTCTAATGTTGGGATTTTCTATCCACCTTTGCATGATTCAGAATAGTTCCTGTCCTTTATAATTATATTCAATGGAGACCATCCTTGCATTCATTTAAGGCAAGAGAACCCAGTCTTCCGATTTTAACTAGTGGATTGCTGAACCTGGTCATATATGAGGAGCTGGAGAAAACTCTGCCAGGGAACAAATGGTCTAAAGCTTGCAAATCTCTTGGGAACTCACTGAACATTACAAACAATACAAATAAGCTCCTTGGGAAATCTTGTCTGTTCGTTGCCTATCTAGACTGATGCATGGGGTAGTCTTGGATTAGGTGAGTGAGCGCAAAGCATAAGAAGTGGCCTTATGCTGTAGAATTTAAAACAGTTTTCAAGCACACGAGAAAAAACTTCATTCGGACTTACTGAGGGAATGAAGCCAAGCTTATAAAGATTTTGCAATTAAAGTGCATGTTAATGCTAGGAGACATTCTAAGAAGTACTCGGATGTGTGGTTATTTGTATTTTTAATTACAAATGAGTTTCATATAGTCACTATCTCCTGAAGCCGAAGGAACCGAAGGACAAGTGAACAGAGCTATTCCCAACGGTGACTGTAGGAGACATAAATGAATGTCATGTCCCTTGCTCTTTCATCTCCCTGGGAGGCTTAGGTCTAATTCTATTTTCCTGGCAGTAGAAAAGTCAAATGCTCTCTTAATTCTATCCATATTAAAGAACAGACAAAACTTTAAGTGCATCCCCTTTGCCAGCTACCAGAGGTATTAATATCTCACCTGCCTGTTCCCTCAACCTCTCCTAAGAGTGGAAGTGGATGGCAAAACACTCTCTAAAAGCAAGACAAACACAGTAGAGTATAAACTTATAAAATTAGCTGAGTTTTGCTCAGAATAAAGTCATGCCTCTATAACCCTGCCCCCCAATAATGTGCCTGCTGTATCTATCTCCAAGTTGATGGATGGTTCATAATACAAACCCCATCAAATCTTCTAGATGCTTCAGTAATGAAAAGGTATGGATCACAAAATGAAAGGAGACAGAAATGCTTGATTTTAAACATTACTTTACAATGGAGTCGTATCTTAGTTTGAAAATGGTTGGATGTATTTTTTGTTACTGCGTCTGATGATCATCAGAACCATTATGGTTTCAATGCTTTAAAGTCATTTATTTTCCAGACCATGAATTTTTGGGCATACTTCTTTTGTGTTGTTCACTTTAATGTAGGCAAAGCCTTTTGAAATCAATCTTTTCGGCTTAAGAATTTTTGGACTGCACAATTCAAATTTGTGGCTCTCTTACCATTCCAGTGGATGTAGCTGTTCCTTTTTATTCATGGGCCAAAATTGTTCAAATACATTTAAAAGAGACCAGTATTGGGACATGACTGAGCCAGGAGTTGACATATCATAAAATTCACGCATCACAGATTGAATCCCAGGAAGAGTAGATGGGAAGAGCTGAGAAGAAATGTTCAAAGAAAACATTAGCAGAAGAAAAAAAAATCAGTTGAAAGCTTGAAAGTAAGTTGAAATGTAGTATTATGAATCCTATTTATATTTAGTCAGATATTGTTTTGTTGAGCAGTTATTTATTTAAAAACTCAACGTTTTTAAATATTGGGAGGATAACTCAGTTCAATGAAAGTGTGAGGACCTGAGTCTCATGCCCAGAAAAGCTGAGCATGAACTCCTACAGAATCCAGCATGGGAGGCAGAGATGGATGAATCCCCTGGGCTCACTGACTGGCCAGCCCAGCCTACTTGGTGAGTCCTGGGCCAATAGAGAGTGTCTCAGAAAACAAGGCAGATGCCACATGGGGAATGACAGCTAAGGTTGTCTTTGGACCGCCACACATATTTCTGTACACTTGTTCTTGTATGTACACACACATAGGTACAAACAAACACAATCTATTGGTCAGTATAGATTGATTTAATTTTAATTTTTGGTACTGTTTTCAAGGCAAATGTTGCTTTTTAAGACATTATGAAAGTTACTGATGACCATATTTATAAATGGAGTCATTTTCCCCCTCTTCAATGAGTATACATGGATCTTTCCTTCCAACCTAAGGGGAGTGAAGTAACAGAGGAAGAAAGGCTGGGGGGAAGAGAAGTCCTTTTGCCCTACAAGTGAATTATGCCATGGTGAGAACTATTAATCTCACAAAAAAGAGGAAATTGGTTATCTTGTTTCCACTCTGAGAGGCAGGAAATTGAGGGTGGCCCCTGTTTCCTTCCTCTCTCATCCCAGCAGAGGCTGTCTGCATTCACAGCGTTTTGAGTGACGAATTCCTGACAGGTGAGTGGTTCCTAAAATGTTGAGCTAAACTATCGTTTATTACATGCAAACCAATTAAAATGATTAATATGCTGATTAAATTATGCTGGAGTCCTAAGCTTACTTTCAGTCCTGTGTAATATGGGGCTAAATTGTATTAAAAAGTCCCAATCACTCATTGGTTAACTTGGTGAACTGGTTATAACTCATATAAGTAACTTATATACATATAGATTGAAAAAAACTACAAGGAATATTTCAGCCTTGCATCAGATTAATAACTCATCAAGTAGTTTTAAATACCATTTTAAAATAGTTTTATATGAAAAAACATTAAGTAACAATATAAACTCATCATAGTCTATATTAGTGGCAGAAATAAAACACATTGGGCACAAACACTCATATATAATCAATTATGCTTTGATATTGGCCAATAAACTGATAAATACACCAAAAATTCCAGGGAGAAAAAAAACGCCCCTTTGCAGCTGGGGGAGTTGGGGGAGGGGACTGGGAAGAGTGGAGGGAGGGGAAACTGTGGGTGGGATGTAATGTATGAGAGAAGAATAAATTAAAAAAAGATTTAGGCTGTTTTTAAAGGTCTTATTATATTCAAATATATTTAACTTTTCTCAAATCAAAAGGGTAATAAAGAGTAATAAATATTGGTTACATGTGCAGGCCTCAAAACTAAAAGAGAAATTTCTTTTAAAAAATCAACATCTTCCCTAGAGAACTGTCCCACCCTAGCAACTACTATGACATCATATTCTTTACCTCTGCTAAGTCACATATTATCAGCAAATGCTTACAGCAAAGCATATGCATCTTCTCGAAAGGACAAAAACTTACAAAACAGTCTGTGTTGTAAAGAAATGGCTGTGTGTTACTTGAAGGAAAAGTCAGGCAACTTACAGCTAATCTATTAATGTTACAATCTCAGTCACTAAATGGAAAGAAATATCACTTTTGTTTTACCAGTTGGAATTCTCCCAGACTCCCAAGTTCCTTTACAAAGGTCCTAATTGAGTGAATTTCCTCTAAAGTCAGGCATTTTTTTAACTCCTTGTGATAGTTTCCATCCTAGAAAGGAAAAAAGCCTTAAGTAATCATGAAACAGTCAAGCCATCTTTCCCCTAGTAACCCCCACCTAACAAATCAATCAAACTCTATAACAGCTAAACTTATTAAAGCTGTAGAGTTCATAGAGATGATATGTTGTCTCGATAACATCCAAATAGAAAAAAAGTTTCATAGTTGACAAGATTGACTGTCTTAACTAACGCAATGGTACCTTGGTAGTGAGGTCAGGGAGATGAGCACAAGAGAGGAGGATGTGTGTGACCATGGTTTTGGAATGCAAGATTTTCCTTGGGTCCTCAGAGCAATAGAGGTAAAAAAATCAAAGAGTATCTGGACATGACCCCCAGTGTGGAATATTGCCATTGGAGAGCTCACAGGCTGGCCACTTACCACTCCAGGTTTCCCCACATTCGTTTCCTAGAGCATCCCTGAGATCAAGAGTGATGCTCTGTGACAAGGTGTGTGTGACAGACACCATCAGAGCCTTTGTGAAATTTTTTACATACTCCTCCAAATTCATCAAATATGAGTTTCAAAATAGAAAGACATTTGGGGAATAATATTATGGTAATTGCCACTGATTTTTTAGTGTATAAGAACATGTCCTAGCCTGCCATAAAAACAAACAAGCAATAAACCCAAACAACAACAACCAACCCAGCACCATTCTAAAGCACTCCACCCTGATTGTCAGCCTCTAGCCAAATGTTAACAGACACGAATATTTAAGGAAATTAATGTTTTAATTCAGTTCCCCTGAAGTCATCCTGGAGTACTCTGTAATTCTAGACTACCTTCAGAGAGTTCTAACAGTCTTTGTAAAGTTCTAAAATGTATAAACACATGTATCATTGAAAATATCTATCTATATCTGTTCCTTAACAATTAGGAACTTTTTCACTTCATTCTCATCACAATCCTTCACATGCATACTTAGTCAATATAAAATGATGGTGGTCCTCAGGTCAGAATATAGAAGCACGAGATAATCGACAACAATTATTAATTAATTTCAAATAAAGCATTAAAATTTTAAATTGCACAATAAAAATAACTAGTGGCTGAGAAACCCTATGCACGCATGAACTCACCTCAAATGCGCTGGCTCTGTAAAGCTTCTGCACTATCTCAGAAAATACAGAAAGTGAAGATGTGTTGGAGAAGAGGAAGTTGAAAGTATCCTTTAAGAGGATTTTTTCTGTATTTTGGTCCTCCAAATTGAACTTCTTATCATCTTGAAATTTCAAATGCTCATGTACCTTTGAAGGAAGAGAAGCAGAGGAGACCTTACAGGGAAATGAATTCTAAGGCATGATTTATTTCAGGTTGAATTGTAGACCAGAGCTGACATCTAGTGGTCTTCCAGAGGCTAACAGTTTTATAAACATGAGTAATTTCTTAGGAAGATGCCATTCTTTTAATGTAGAGGAGCATGAACTATTTCAAAGTCACATTAGCTTATTTTGAAACTCTTTATATCTCACAAATATTTGTTCATGAAAGATATACATAACTTTTTTCAAAAATACAAATTTGTAAAAGTTTAATTTCAGCTATTAGGCATCAAAAAAGCAAATGGCCCTTAAAAATTTCATAAAGATTCAAAATTTTATAGATAAATCTTAAACATGCAATATTTCTGTAATTGTATTCTCTATATCATAGTTTAGAAAAAACTAAACTCTAGTGGAGTTGAACTCTGATTACCTATAAGTCTATTTTGTTCCCCTTTCCTTCCCACCCTAGAGCCCAATAGACAGCTTTTTATAAAATAGCTGAACCAATATTTTTGTCTTCTAACCATTGAAGAATGTTTTAGATGAAAAAATATGCTGAGGAAAGTGATCTAAAAGAGTTTTAACTCAAAACAAACTAAAAGCCATCCACATTTACATATACATATCAGAAAATATTTCAAAAATTCATGTGACATTTTATGCTTTTAAATTAAAATAGAAAAACAATGTGTTTATTTGTATTACTAGCCTAGGGCCTAGTGTATTCCAGGCAAGAATTCTTCCAGTGGTCAGTCTCTCTTGTTCCTATGGCTTTTTAAATGACCAATTGAAAAAGAACGACAGAGCTATCTCTTCATGATGCCATGGGAATACCCGGGGCCATCTCTTGTTTGCTGGTATCCATATGTCCTGCTTTTTCCCGTGAACATATACTTGACTTAATAGTGTCTTTGCTCATGAATTCAGGGGAACTATGGAAAACTTCATGTTTGTCCTAGTGTGTCCTCATGGTGATTAGAATTCACTAATTCCCTAGGAGCCATGAACATATTATCCTGGAAGGACTGTAACGGAAGGTGTTACTAATCAACTGGTAACCGTGAATGAAAATACACACCCTACCCTCACCCCAAATACACATGCTTCGTCCTACATACTCACCTGGAGCACTACAGGATTTCCCAAATCTCCATAACCAATATCAAAAGTTAAAAGCTGAAAACATTGTCTACATCTGGAAGGAAAAACACAAAGTAACAGGACAACATATTCTCTTTGCTACACTCACTCAGCTATCTGGTATTACATTATTTATAATTGATACAGTTAAATCTCCATAATTTAAAGGCCAATGGCATGGATAATAGAAAATTACATGAAATGGAGTGTTGGACTTGAGTCTCTTGTTCATTAGAGAAAGTGCAAATACACCTCCATTCTCCATGGCACACACCACAGTAACCAATGATGTCATTCCATGAGAACCTTAACATGGGGAGAAATGTCCAGGTCCTCTATTCTTAACACTAATGCATGCAGAAAGTGTAAGAATGAGCTCAAATCACTGAGCACCTCTC
Organism: Peromyscus attwateri; assembly: GCA_902168425.1. NCBI lineage: Eukaryota > Metazoa > Chordata > Mammalia > Rodentia > Cricetidae > Peromyscus > Peromyscus attwateri. The sequence continues at coordinate 3,233 of CABHPP010144591.1, read as the reverse complement.
CCTTTTTTGGCAAACTTGACCACATTACCCTAGAACAAAGGCAACAAACTATTGTCAAGCTGAGCTAGGAGAGCAGAGGTGACAGAATTTTGTTAAAAGTTTTTTCTATCTCAGTGTTTTGAAGTCATTGGGACATTTTAGAATAAATGTATTATGTACAGGTAAATCTATACATGGTCAATACTTAGTATATTTGATGGAAATACTTGAAAGGAGGCTGCAAATTCAAAATTATCTTTAGGATCCAAGAACAGGCTTGTAGTCCCAGAACTAGGAAGTGGAGGCAGGAGGATGACAAGTTCCAGACTGGTCTAGGCTGCACAGTAAGACTGCTGAAAAGGTCATAGTAGTAGCAATGATAGTAATAACAGTAAATGTTTAAAACCCTGTCTTCTGTTTCTTGTCACACCATTTGAATACAAACAAATGGCATGTAACGAACTCTGAAGTTTTAGAATTTATAAATTAGGCCATACATGTTTAGAAGATCATATTATCATGTACTGACATACATTTTCCATGTTCTATTTTATTCCAGCGACTGAGTTTTTTCACTAGTAAATTTTACAATCTCTTTGTGTGTGTGTGTGTGTGTGTGTGTGTCTGTTCTGTCTCTCTCTCACCTATGGATGGTCTTTGGTCCCAGAGTAGATGCTTTACTGAACACCTCAGCCACCAGCAGGAGCTTGCTAATAGCTTCTTTCATGCTCTCCAGTGCCTGCAGAGGTGAACTTGTCCTCAGGAATGTCTCAAAAAACATCTGCAGCTAGGAAAAAAACAAAAGATTGACTGAGCAAAATATATTTTCATCTGCCTATTGTTTCAAAGGTGAGTAGTCTGAAGGTTATGTCTCCCTGTCCACTTCAAAAAACAGAACAAAACTTTAAGTAGAAAAATTTGAGAATCTAAGATTTAAATATTTTTAATTCAAGTCACAAGGAAAAAGAAATGTTCACATACCTTACAATTTAATTTTTTTTTTTTTTAGTTTCTCCAGACAGGGTTTCTCTGTGTAACCACCATGGCTGTCCTGGAACTCATGCTACAGACCAGGCTGCCCTCGAACTCATAGAGATCTGCCTGCCTCTGCCTCCTGAGAGCTGGGATCAAAGGTGTGCACCACCATCGCCCAGTCCATGCAATCTAACTTAACATTCTTTATTCGTTTCATTCTTCTTGTAGTATCGAACCACAAGAAGGACAGTGCCCCTGACATGGTGAGGGTTGCAGTCGGAGCCCTCTGGCTTGAGTTCAGATTCTCTCAGTAAGGGAACTGCACTTGCCACTCACTTCTCCGAATCTCTGCTTCCTTACTTGCACAATGGGCTAATACCCACTAACAAGAGAGTTGTGCACCCAACATGGAAAACAATTATTTGAAAGCCAGTAGAAAGTATGAAATTCAAATATTTGGTTTCTAATTATCAATTTTTTGCATGTATCAATAAAAATACCTTTTCAAGGCTGTTTCTCTTCATCTCATTTTTCTCTGGGAGACCTAGACGACCAGAGAAGAATCTAAGAGAATCACAGGGTTGTAATAACATTTTAATATAAGATTTCCTGTGATGAAAAAGATGAGATGGAATTGAGTAAGAGAAGGTCAAGTCTATGTCTTCCTGTGGACAATATTGTTAGCTTCACAAACAGCTATTCTTATTTACTTAAATATTAAAAATCTTAAGACAAAACTACCTTTTGAAGATGCTTAGCATTAAATTTCAAGTCAATATTTTTAAAAAATATAAACCAAATCCTATTGATTCACAGACTTTCTCTAGGTAAACATAGCCTTTCAAAGATAAAGAACAAAAAATATTTTTTGAAAAAACATGCAGCAGATATTTGATTAATGCTTTTGGAAGAATAGGCTAAACCTATCAGAATGCAAAAAATCACACATTGAAAATGTCTGTTGTGATGATAACGAAGGGCAAATATTGGCAGAAATCATCTATGGAAAATGGTAACCGTATCTTTAAAATGTGCCAGTGAAATTCTCCCAACATAAACAAGTATTGAGTCCATAAACTTTTATAAGCCAAAACCAGAAACCTAATGAGACTAGACATTAAGACCCTAAGAACATATCATCAACATCTGGCAATTGAGATATTTTTCCATTTTACTAAGGAAAATGAATGTAGTAATTGTATAATTAAAAGAAAACAAATTAATGCTAACAGTAAAAATGTTAACACCCTTGAGTCAAAATAGAATAACACCGTGTGTTTCTAAATAAAAGCAACATAAATCTTACTCAGCTCACCATATTAATAGGAAGAGTTGCTAATGACATTCATGCATTCTTTCCACATTAATGTCACCTGAATGTCACAGAGCTTATAGTTGATGATATAATAACGTTGAAAAGTTCTGCCTAGCATATACGGTGTACAAGACTGAGTGTCAAATTATACCCTCCATGGAGAACAGCAAATTAGTATTTGGGGCTTGTATTTATTTATTCCCTAATGTGCAAATGGTTATTTCTTAAGTTATAACAGGAATAGTAAGCATTGAACACAAAGTCTAGTCAATTAATTCATTTCTGCTTTCGGTGAGCTCTCTACTCTGTGGGAAGCCTACATTCTGTGACGTAGGGACACATTTCACAGCACTGTAGTAACACTCCAAAAAGTATCAGGCTCAACTCTGGTTCTGTGCCACGCTGTGACACTTTGTAACAATTCCTACTCTGTAGACTTATTTAACTTACTCAGTGCAGTGTCAACAAACATCACATGTGAGAAATAGAAGGAGGGTCGTGCAAGTGCTGAATGTGTATGTGCACATATGTCATCAACCTGCATTAAGTCTCCCAAGGAGAGTATAACACATTTATCATTCCCCATAACTGAATCACTCAGACTAAGTAAGAGATTCATTCCTAGTTCTGTTTATACTGTAAATGACTGTGCTAATTATATTTTCTTGGTCAAATTATCTGAGATCTGTGCATCTCGGTGTACTCGAATGCACAGTGAACAATAGAGTGTACTTGATGACCTCATCAGAATGTATCAAATTGGAAACAATTTGCTGTTAATTAAATCCAAAGGTATCCGTACTTGAAAAACATTTCACTTGGGAGATTTTTATATGTCACCGGCAAATATCAAGAGGAGCAATGTCACATTTCTGCTAAGTTGAAACATGGAGACACAATCTAAATATTAAGCAGTCTCCTCTGTCTTTGTACAATTACTGCTAATGCTGGTTTTTTTTTTTTT